>JAOTQG010102218.1:0-13464 GCA_025631175.1 Iris virginica
AAAGTTAGTTGTCGAGTGAATGGTATGTTTCGCATTACTAATTTTGTTGCAGAGCATAGTCATGTTCTAACTTCTCCAAATAAGACATATCTATTTCGATCCCATCGAAAAATTGCTCCAGCCCAAGCAACAGAGGTTAATATGGCTAATAGCTCTTGAATTCATTTGAAGGAAGCTTTTGAATTTATGTCAAGACAGGTGGGTGGACGGGAGAATCTTGGGTTCATTCCACAAGAATATAGGAATTACTTGAGGTCCAAGAGAACTGTAGACATGAAAAAGGGTGATACCGGCGGTGTATTGGAATACTTACAAAGAGAGAAGACAGATGATCCCAAATTTTTTTATGCTATACTGGTCGACGAGGTTGACTTAATCACAAACACCTGCGATGATGATGGAAGATTATAATCATTTCGGTGATGTGGTTTGCTTTGATACAACATATCGAAAACATAAAGATGGGCGATCAATTGCATTATTTGTAGGCGTAAATCATCACAAACAAACCACTATTTTTGGTGTTGCTCTCCTCTATGATGAAACCCACAAAACCTTTGAATGGTTGTTTTCCACTTTTGCAAAGGCTATGTCAGGAAAAAAGCCTATAACGATTCTCACAGACCAAGGTGCAGGAATAGTTAAAGATTTAGCCTCTAAATGGCCAGAAACATTTCATCGTCTGTGCATTTGGTTTATATATCAAACTGCAGCTACAGGTTTAAGTAATGTGTTTTCGAAGTTTAAGGACTTTGCAAAAGATTTTAGTAAATGAGACATTAGACAAACTTTGTTTCAATCCTGAATTCTTCCGTATCAATAATTAGACACCCAAAAACACAAATTTTAGAACAAAATTTCATAAATCAAAATGAATTGAACAATTCAGCGAGCACCTCCATGGTAGAAGGAGAAATTAAATTAAATTTTTCAGAGGGGTATGTACCTGTAGAGAAAGCTTTGATCATGGAGGCCAGCAACAAGAGTGGAAGCCCCAATCTGTCTCACCAATTACGTTGGGGAAATTAAGGATGCACATATTCTGAAAGAAGAGAGTCAACTGGAATCCTTTCAAGTGGAGGAGGCAGAGCTTCTTCTTACTCTTGGAGACTTGCTTGATGGGTTTGCTAGAGACTTGTTTTTGGACAGCATCGGCAGGTCCTCTACAACTCGCCATCGCCTCTTGAATCCTGCAGATCTCTCGTTGATCGTCTTGGTGCGATTTGGTGGCCAATTATTTTTGGCAAGGGTATTTTCGACATTAGGGATGCAGTATTGAGAAAATGAGGGCGGCTTTTAATAACTCACAAAAACCCTTAAATATAGCTTAGTTGGTAAAGATTTGAATGGTGTGGTGTTATACCGGCAATATGTTGAATGAGGGTTTAAATTTTGAAAAAATCTTTAAATTTGCTGACGGTGGGACTTCTAAACATTTTAAGGTTATGACAAAATCATGAGATACACGTGTGGTCCACAACACTGACACTGCAGACTCACTGTATCCAACTGAATTCGTCCCAGCAGAAACCCTAGCCCCCCTTTCTCCACTATTCTCTGCTCCCTTTCACACCCCCTAATAACCCAGAGTACACAGGCTCCTTGGTTTTCAGCTACAAAATTTACAATCTTTAGCAAGAAACACCGAGGAACAGTGTCGTAGAGATGAGCTGTTCTATTAACCATTGTGACAATGCTTCTTCTTTCCTCATTCCCAAGACTAATTTATCAAAACCCAATTCATTTCCCCTCTTTTTGTACCCCAAAAGCCCCTCAATCAAACAACTTTCATCATCTTTCAACATACAGTACCATCCACCTATCACCTGTTCGACGAAATGCCGCAGTCAATTGAGCTCTTCTCAGAGCGAGCAGCTTGCGGGTTCATTGAGAAAAGATGAGGTCGTGGGTAAAAGAACTGATATAAAGAAGATTTTGATACTGGGTGCTGGCCCAATTGTGATTGGTCAAGCTTGTGAGTTTGATTATTCGGGTACTCAGGCTTGTAAGGCTCTCAAAGAAGAAGGGTATGAGGTTATTCTCATTAATTCAAATCCTGCTACTATAATGACCGACCCTGAATTGGCTGATAGGACCTATATTGAGCCAATGACGCCTGAGTTAGTTGAGCAGGTTTTGGAGAAGGAAAGACCTGATGCATTGTTGCCTACAATGGGTGGGCAAACCGCTCTTAATCTTGCAGTGGCGTTGGCTGAAAGTGGGGCATTGGAGAAGTATGGAGTTGAGTTGATTGGAGCTAAGCTTGAGGCGATCAAGAAAGCTGAGGATAGGGATTTGTTCAAGCAAGCTATGAAGAATATTGGTGTCAAGACCCCGCCTTCGGGTATTGGAACTACTCTTGAGGAGTGTTTTGAGATTGCAAATTGGATTGGGGAATTTCCCTTGATTATACGGCCTGCGTTCACGTTGGGGGGAACAGGAGGTGGCATTGCTTATAACAGAGAGGAGTTTGAGACAATTTGTAAGTCGGGGTTAGCTGCTAGTGTGACCACACAAGTTCTGGTTGAGAAGTCTTTGTTGGGGTGGAAAGAGTATGAGCTTGAGGTAATGAGGGATTTGGCTGACAATGTGGTTATCATTTGCTCTATCGAGAATATTGATCCAATGGGGGTTCACACCGGGGACTCGATCACGGTTGCTCCTGCTCAAACGCTAACAGATAAGGAGTATCAGCGTCTTAGAGATTACTCAATTGCTATCATAAGGGAAATAGGAGTTGAATGTGGTGGTTCAAATGTTCAGTTCGCTGTGAACCCAATAGATGGGGAGGTTATGGTGATTGAGATGAACCCTAGAGTTTCGAGGTCCTCAGCTCTAGCTTCAAAAGCTACAGGCTTTCCAATTGCAAAGATGGCTGCCAAGTTATCAGTTGGCTACACTTTGGATCAGATTCCGAATGACATTACTAGGAAAACACCTGCTAGTTTCGAGCCTTCAATTGATTATGTTGTTACTAAGGCAAGAATCTTCCCCCTTCTATTGCAATGTTTAATCCCAACTTGCACTTCTTTTTCGATCATTGGTTTTCTCCACAAGCACACACAGATATCCATTTATTTATGTAGTTACTGACGCTGCTCTCGTAGTTCTTCCTTACTTGGGTTATTCATTATATGCTTTATTGAGGTCATTAAGTTAGTATAAAATTTTGTTTCGAGTTCGACAGTAATTATTGGGCACAGGTTAACCTACTACACTCGAGACTTGTTATTTAAAATGCTAGTATTATGTAAAAATCTTATTTTTTTAATGGGACCATTGACCTCCATTTTTCTGAATTGTTAGCTTCATTCGGTTTCTATTTCGTGGATCCAGTCAGTCATCTTGGGAATGTTGGAACGAATTTGTTATCACCCATGTAGATGTTTCCTTTTTACACATATCTTTTCTTCCAAAATACTGATGAAAGGGGCGGATATCACTTCCATTAGGCTGTGACTTAAATGTTAATCTCTTCAAATGACCCCTCATTCTGATGGCATTCACTGCTGGATTCGTTCCGTAATTTAGCTCTCAGCTTCTTCATTGTTTCAGTTTTATGCAGTTAGAATTGTAAGTGCCGGTGATCCTTGTAATCTAGCAGTTATAGCCGGTTCTCTCCTTTTATGGTTCTGAAGTGCCCCTTGCTTCCTTCTAGAGCGTGAGAAGAATGTGTCCCTTCATGTCACTTCTATAGCCATGCTTTATTTGAAATCCCAATCCCTACATTACTTCCCTTTCCCATTTGCACCAACCTATATGATTCACGATCTCCATTGCATATTTTGCTCCTACCGTTCTCGGGCTGATCATGCATAGATTTGATTCTCTTTTCCAAAATCTTTTAGACCGACTATTTGATAATCCTTAAAGACAGCTTTCTGCCCTTATAATGAGAACACCAACTCCAGTTACATTTATTGTTAAGAAAAAAAGAAATGGAAATGTGCTTCTTCATTGGAGTTATGTGTCTGTTTGTTGTTGTATACTACTCCTAGTTTAATCCATTATGAATCAATGAGATTGCATGATAACATCATCACATAACCTACAACCTTTCTTTTTTAATTCTGTAGATACCCAGGTTCGCTTTCGAGAAATTCCCTGGTTCTGAGCCAATATTGACAACTCAAATGAAGTCTGTTGGGGAATCTATGGCAGTAGGACGTACATTCCAAGAATCTTTCCAAAAAGCAGTTCGCTCATTGGAATGTGGCCACTCTGGATGGGGATGTGCACAGGTCAAGGAGCTGGATTGGGACTTAGACAAATTGAAGTACAACCTCCGAGTTCCAAACCCTGATCGGATCCACACCATTTATGCTGCAATGAAGGGAGGAATGACAGTGGATGATATTCATGACTTGAGCTACATTGATAAGTGGTTCCTTGCACAATTTAAGGAGTTAGTAGATGTAGAACAGTTCCTATTGTCTCGAAGTCTGCAACAGTTGACAAAGGATGAGTTGTATGAAGTGAAAAAGAGAGGATTCAGTGATAGGCAAATAGCTTTTGTCACAAAAGCATCTGAGAAGGAAGTTCGCGCCAAACGCTTGTCATTGGGTGTAATTCCAACTTATAAACGTGTTGACACTTGCGCTGCAGAATTTGAGGCAGATACTCCTTACATGTACTCATCTTACGATTATGAGTGTGAAGCAGCTCCCACCAAAAGGAAAAAGATTTTGATTTTGGGTGGGGGTCCGAATCGAATTGGTCAGGGGATTGAATTTGACTACTGCTGTTGTCACGCATCCTTTGCCCTTCAGGTTTGTTCCCCCTGTTTACTAGCTTTACGTTATTCTGGCAAGTCTTTTTGTCAATACTAAGTTGTGTTCGCATTTTTTTCCTTTCATGTGGGTGGCCTTATGCTTGTGTTGTAATCCTAGGAATATATTACGTAAACGTGAGTAATGAATATCTGGAAGCATATAGCATATGTAAATAGTGACTCTCACCATAGTATCTCCTCTGAACTTATAGGATGTTTGATGTGTCACAAACAATTAATAATGGTTTCCCTTGGCTGTATGCATCCAAGTCTCAACAATACATTTATGGCAGCGTGATTCTTGATATTTTGGTACTTTGAGATCCATATGGAACCCTTGTGCATTTTTCGGAAAATAGCTAGATTGGGACATGTGTTTGTGATAAGAGAGTTTTCTTCCTTTAATGTCATTAAAGGACTCAATGTGGGAGGATAAAATGAACCATTAGCTTCTCGTACACCTAAGAAAGAAGATCGGATGTCTTAGAGATCCAAGGAAAATGCTAGATAGATAAATTTTTTAAACACAACAGATGAACAACATGCATTCATGTGCTGTGCCTTGGGTAAAAGTACAACACTGCAATGCATGATGTTGAAGTTTTCTTCTGTGATGGATGTATTTCATAGAAACTTTATGCCATTTCTTTTCTTTCTTGCAACATCTGGTTTTATCACTTTATCTTCTACTGACTGGATAACTGTTCACAAGTCTTATTTCTTTCAGTTTCTATCTTTTTTCCCTGGGCAAACTTCGCTTTAGGGTCCAATATTTGGTCGACTTCGCAATTCATGATTGCAACATTTTGGGGTCTAGGCTAGCTTTTTTTAGCTTTTTCAAGTCAGTGGAATCCTATTGCGCATAGCAGTAACTGAGTAGGGATAGCTTTTTCATGTTGGCGTGGGATACTATTGCGCATAGCAGTAACTGAGTAGGGGTCTTTCGTATGTCTTACAATCTTAAAGGTTAAAATAAAAGATTACTGTTTTTATATTTAAAAAAAATTATGATTTAATTACTCTAAATTTGGTAAATCTTTCAATACATGTGTTCCAATTTAAAATAAAATTATTTAAATAAGGGTACTTTAAAAATTAAAATTTTAAATACAAATTTTAGAAAATTTTCATATTTCAACATGCTTTCATATTTAGAGTTAATGCTATGATATTTTAATAATTTGACCTATTTTTAAATTGCAAGAAAATGGATATGATTAAATGAATATATATCCTTAATAAAAAATTAACATACCAAATTTACACTTATTTTACTTGTTTAATTAATTTAATTCACATTAAAATGTTATTCAATAGGTATATCTGATTTAGGTACAAAACTAAAATTATGAATGTATATTAAAGATAATATTTGTTATAGAACAAATTATAAATAGTTGGAAGTGAATAATACTATAATAGATGTTTTAATACTATAGATTTTACTTAAACTTCAATCTTAAATATTAAATGTAAAATATATTTAAAATAATATTAAATTGGTATTTAAAGCAAACTTGGTATTCAATTAGTTTTTAGTTTTATATTATCAACCTAGCTGATTAATTTTTAAGTGAATTATATTATATTGTTTTCTTAGATATGTACTAAATGGGAAAATATATATTTATTATGAATATAAGGAAAAAGGAAAATGGACAAGGAAAAAGATTCATAAAGGGAAGGAAACAAGAAAAAAAGGACCAAAATTCCTCCCTTCATTCTCTCCTCCAATTGCCAATTTCTCCTAAAATCCTCATCCCTACTTTCTTTAATCCCTTTCTTTTCTCCCTAGTTTCTCATCCCAACTCTTTTATCTCAAAGATCTATCAAAAATCGCAACCCAAAATCAATATTCTCCATCCCCACAAAACACTTACCTCCATCTTCTAATTCCTGCACTTCCTCCCCCAACTTCCACCCAATTTTCTGTCACCAATCCAGTTTGAAGCAGCCCACCTTTCCCATCTCCTTCCTTCCACCACCCACTTCCCCTCCAGTTCCTTCTATCTTCTTCCCCTTCCCTAACCCTTCTCAAGAGCAATCATTGCCACAGACCCCTCTCCATCTCCCTCTCAATTTCTCCCATCGTCTCTTATCCATCCCCATTGTGAGTTGCCCCTTCCACTCTCTCTCCGTTACCCCTTTGCCACTTCTGCCTATATTCCCCCCCGATTGTCAGCTCCTCCTCCCCAAATTTTACGCCCCACTCATCCCTGCACCTCTCTGTTCTCCCTCGATCGCTATCCCTCCTCTCTTCACCTGATCCAGCAAAACTAAACCATCTTCTTTCTTCTTCGCCCTCCACCGTCGGTAATATCTCTCATATTTGATATGGGTATGGTGGTGGTGCCGCGGTGGTGGTGGTGACGTGATTTTATAATATGTGGAAGTGGAGAGGATGTGATTTCTCTATTTGGACGGGGACGATTTTGTTGTCTGAGAAAAGATCATTGGCCATGGAATTTGGCTGTGAGATGGTGAAGCTGGGGTAGTATTGATGGTGGGTGAGTGGTGGCCGGTGGGTGGCTTTTATGGGGGAAGAGGAAAGCAATTAGGGGTTAAATTAAGTTAATTCATTTTATATTAAATATAATTTTCATATTATGTAGGCAAAGATGAGCAACTTTGTTTATAATTAATCCAAAAAAAATATTGTAAGGATTGAAGTTGATTGTTTATTTCACCAATTTTTAGTAACCTTAAAAGTATATATATCATTTTTTTTTTAATTTTAGAATATAAAAATTGTGTGTCCATTGACATTAATACCCTTAAGAATATAGACAGCTAATCCCCCCCCCCCAAGTTTCATGTATGCAATAGGATCCATGTAACCGATAAAAGCTAACAAAAGTTTTCCTAAACCCCAAAACGTTGCAATTTTTGAACACTGGAGCCTAAATCGTGAGTTTCGAAACCTGGGACCTTAATGTGCATAGTCCTCCAAACATTGGACCCTAAAGTGAAGTTTCCTCACCCTCCTCCCCCTCCCACCAATACCCCCATAGTCAAGTTTTTGTTTCTACCTAGAATTGTAAGAGGACTATTTGAAAATTAAGAGGCATTCCCGCGAAACTGAAAAGTTGAACGTAATACAGCAAAAGGAGGAAAAGGTGATTAGGTTTATCATAGGCTAAATGTAGGAAATTCCTGGCTCTGTGATTTCTTTCTCAGCCATGTTTTTGGTTTCTCTTATCTACGTGCTAAGCGTTGTTACTTATAATGTCATTTATTGATATATGTAGGCTGCAGGTTACGAGACAATTATGATGAACTCAAATCCTGAGACAGTGTCCACCGACTACGACACAAGTGATCGCCTGTACTTTGAACCTTTGACAATTGAAGATGTTATTAATATCATTGACTTGGAACGACCAGATGGCATAATTGTGCAGTTTGGAGGCCAAACCCCCTTGAAATTAGCTCTTCGTATTCAGCAATACTTAGATGAAAGCAAGCTTGAATCTGCAAGTGGCGGGTATGTTTGCATTTGGGGTACATCTCCAGATTCTATTGATGCTGCTGAGGACAGGGAGAGGTTCAATGCAATCTTGAATGAGCTAGAAATTGAGCAGCCAAAAGGAGGCATCGCTAAGAGTGAAGCTGACGCTCTTGCCATTGCATCAGAGGTAGGATATCCAGTTGTTGTCCGACCTTCATATGTTTTGGGTGGCAGGGGAATGGAAATTGTTTATGGTGACGACAAGCTGGCCACATACCTTGAGAGCGCTGTGGAAGTGGATCCAGAGCGCCCTGTCTTAATTGACAAATACTTATCTGATGCAATCGAAATTGATGTTGATGCTCTTGCTGACTTGCATGGTAATGTGGTGATTGGTGGGATAATGGAGCACATTGAGCAGGCGGGAATCCATTCAGGTGACTCAGCTTGCGTGATTCCAACAAAGAGTATTCAACCTTCGTGCTTGGACACGATCAGATCATGGACCACAAAATTAGCAAAGAGGCTTAATGTGTGTGGACTAATGAACTGTCAGTATGCAATCACATCTTCTGGGGAGGTTTTTCTACTTGAAGCAAATCCCCGTGCATCCCGTACAGTTCCGTTTGTGTCAAAAGCAATTGGACATCCTTTGGCCAAGTATGCTTCCCTTGTCATGTCGGGGAAGTCCCTCCATGATATAGGTTTCACAAGAGAGGTTATTCCAAGACATGTATCAGTCAAGGAAGCTGTTCTTCCATTTGAGAAATTCCAAGGGTGTGACGTGTTTCTAGGTCCGGAGATGCGTAGCACCGGGGAAGTAATGGGAATCTCATACGAGTTTCCTATCGCCTTTTCCAAGGCACAATTAGCTGCTGGACAGAAGCTACCGGTTTCAGGCACTGTGTTTCTGAGCTTGAACGATGTGACTAAGCCCCAACTTGCTGCAATTGGTAGGGCTTTTCTAGGGCTCGGATTCAGAATTGCTTCAACTTCTGGGACTGCTCATGTTCTTGAATTAGATGACATTCCAGTGGAGAGAGTTCTGAAGGTACATGAAGGGCGGCCTCATGCTGGTGATATGATTGCAAATGGGCAGATTCAGTTAATGGTGATCACAAGTTCAGGTGATAACATTGATGAAATCGATGGGCGTAAGCTGCGAAGAATGGCCCTTGCATATAAGATTCCTATAGTAACAACAGTTGCCGGAGCTTTGGCTACTGTCGAAGCAATAAGAAGCTTAAAGCGCAGCAATGTTGAGATGATTGCTCTTCAAGATTACTTTAATATCGAGAAGGAAGCTCCCAGTACTAAAGCTTTGCAATCTCTTCCTATATATTAGTTGACTAGTATCATCTGGTAAGAAGATACTGGCATGTCCTTTCTATTATTCGTACAAGCTTCCATAGATTTGCTCCGAGAATTTTGGTTGTTTACCATGTTGGAGTCGATGCTTAAACCTTAGGCAATTTAAGTAAATATTTAAGTAAACATGATCATTATTGCAAGTTTTGTGTGCTTCGATTTCTCGAAGAGATTACCAAGTAAGCGCGAGCGGTTTATCTGCTATGGGTTTGTTAAGAGATTATCTTATCGTGAGAGAATATATGAATTTAGCTCAGCTATTAGTCTATTTCCTTGTATGCTTTTGGATCAACTAAAATCACATTATCTGATTTCAGATTACTTTGGCACCAGAATGCCCAAGCCTTGTTTAACATCAGTCAGTAGAGGCCATCAGACCATCCATCCAAAGATTTAAAAAAAAGAAACTAGGATGAAGAGGCAAAATCTGATGAGAGCCTAGGCTCTCGATTGTGTTAGGAGCGTCCAATGTACATATATGTTATAAATTATGCATATATATGTGTTATAAAATGCACATAATAATTATACCATTAATATGTTCATAATTATTATGTGCATTTTATAACATATATATGTGCATAATTTATAATATATATGTGCATTGGGTACTCATAACACAATCGAGATCCTAGACTCTCATCAGATTTTGCCAAAAGATTCACTATTGTAAAACGGAGGGTGTATAATTTTAAAACTCATAATCACTCCATTTTATTTTAATTGTCCACTCTCTCATCTTAGAGAATTTTACGTCATTTTCAAAACACTTAAGAAAACAGAGTGAGTAGCGTTAATTATTAGTTGTAATGACAAGTAATTAGCATTGAATTGTGCCCACCAGTTTTTTCCTTTTGCAAAAGTAGACAATAAAGAAAGATTCTCTCTCTCTCTCTCTCCCCCTTTTTAACAAAATTAGGCAAACAAAAGACTCTGGACTTCCTCTAAAGTTGTAGGAGAAATAAACAACATTGTTGAAGAAAAGAAAATGAGATCAATTGCAGGGTTGTTGTCCATGATGAATTCTGTTGAAGATGGTCAGGACTGGAAGGAAATGGGAGACAACATACTGGTCACCTTCACGGAGAAGCTCCAGGAATTGCTACTCGCTCTTCAGAACTTTGCTGCCTATTTGCTCGCATCATTCGACAAGATTTTCCCACCGGAGACTAGGGATGATCAGATCCACCACTGGCTCCACATCGCGAAGCCGTATCTGATCGTCGCGGTGGTTGCACTCGCGGTCTTCTTCCTGTTCAAGTGCTGCTGTCCTTGCTGTTGCTGTAGCCGTGGCAGATCTTCTGTCAAGATGATGAAAGCACCTGGTCGCAGCAATTTCAGGATGCCGAGGTCCAAGTTTGAGGCTAATCCCAGAGGCTATTTCCGTGATCTTCGCGGGAATTACAGTAGTGGTAGTAGTAGTAGTAGTAGTTATTTCCTCGTTTGATTTTGAGTGCGGTTTGGTTGATGATTTGTTTGTTTTTCCATCTAGCATTGCTAGGTTTTTGGTATGTTTGGTGTGATTATCGACGCCACCAGATTTTCTACCCTACCTTGTGTCTTAATCAAATTAATCATGATATCATTAATCCTTGTTTGTGACAGATAGAAAATCCGTATTGGATTGGATGATCACATATACCGCCATTTTCTCCGGCCATCAATAGGCAAAAGGTTGTGAGAGTGGCACCGCCGGCGACACCAAGTCTTCGAATAAGTCAATTTGGTCTCTACAAATTCTAGTTTGATACTATTAAAAATAAGCATCTTAGTACCATCGAAAAACATTAAGGGTGCGTTCACCCGTCATGTTTTTCGAAAACTTTATGATAAAAAGAACCAAATTAACCCCCCAAAGACCTTTGATAGAGTCTCCTTCATATTTCATGATACATAGAAGAAGCAATTTATTTCTTGCGGAGGTTGCGAAAATACGAAGAAGGATCACGCTCGAATTCATCCCTGTAAATGTTCTCACGACCACCAGTCCCGGGAGCCTTCATGATTTTCTTCTCGCCATTGTTTGCATTAGTGAAGGACGAAATAAGCGTTGCGACGTTCCATGCCACCGTTGCTACTCCAGCCGTCACCCCAATCACCTTCATCGCCGTCCACTTCTCTTCCTCCTCCTGTTTCGTCGGAGGGTTCGAGGAGGGATTTACCCCATTGCTGTTTTCACCAAAACTACCCATAATTGTTTTTGCTATCGTTCATAATACTCCCTCACGTTCCATAATATTCTTTTAAAAGTTAAAATTTGTTTTAAAATAGTTATTTTTTAAAAAAATTTAGAAAGTTTTTACATATATTTTTTTAAATTACCTTTCTACTTTTTCAACTACCAATAATCATTAATTATACTTTATTTTTTTTCTCATTAATTTAAAAAAATTATTTAATAAGGATAAATTTATCAACATAAATTATTTTTAATATATGTACATAAATCTAAAAAATATGGAACGGAGGGAGTATTACTTAAGCCAACCAATGTTGCTGCTGAGTATGGAGTACTGAATTTAGGAGTGTATTTCCGAATTCCGGTGCGAATTAATTGAAATGTGCTGCACAAACATTTTTACCAAGAAATCGGTCAACTAAACACTAACGTTTTCAGAGAAAAGGTATTCACTTTCTTGTATTTCCAATGCGAATTAATCACGATGTTTCATAAAAAAAAAAAAAAAAAAAGTACTTCCCGTCCCGCAATAAATAATTTTTTATTTTTATGCACACTTATTAAAGTGTAATATATATTAATAAATTTATTTTTATTAAATAATATCTTTTTATTAATAGTAAAGAAGTAAATGTAATTAGTGATCATGGATAGTTTAAAAAATATGAGGGTAAATTAGGAAAATACAAGTAAAAAAAGTCTAAAAATCATAAGAAGGCAACTATTACGGAACAAATTTTAATTTTTAAAAGGTAATCTACTACGGGACGAAGAGAGAAATCCGTATTCACTTTATTTTTACGGTATCAGAAGAATGGATTGTCTCCCCTAAGGTGATGGTTGTTTATTTTACTACAAATTGTAGAAATGGTTTCCGAACTTAAAAATTATTTAGAAAAAAGTTCTTAAATTTAAGATTGCTCAATTTTGATCATTTTACTGAAAAAATTAAGCGCAATTGGTACTAAAATCTAATTTCGATCCAATTAAAATTGAAATAGAAATAAACATACATGGTACTACTTGCTAATGACGGGGCAAAAACTCTCAGATTCACCCATTAATTTTTTTTTCGTTTTTTTACTTATTCTTTTTGTAGAGAATGAAGAAAATAAGACAATTTGATGGAGAAAATGAGTGAATTGGACGTTTTTATTTTCGCCATTAGCAAGTGTCATGCATGTTTTTTTTTTTTTCCAAATTTAATTGAATCAAAATTAGAGTTGAGGACCAATTATGCTTGATTTTTTCAGTACATGGACTAAAATTGAACAATTTTGAATTTAAGGTCTTTTTCTCAAATATTTTTTTAATTCAGGGACCATTTTTGCAATATAATTTACCCTTTATTTTAAGTGCTGAATGTTAAATTTTAGAAATAAGTTTGAATGTGTCTGGAAAATTGAAAAATAACATTTGAAAAGAAAGTTAAATCAGTAAAACTGTTTGGTTACTGAACCGAATGAATTGTCTAAATATTATTTATTGTCCATTTTAACCCTCTCACATAAGTTATTTATTGTTTATAATTGCTGAAAGCAATATTAATATATTTTCACTATGAATTTATTACTTAAGAAAATTATAATACATTTATTATGCATATTTAAGGGTAAATTGTAAGAAAAATCACTCAACTATACCCATTTTTTACATTCAGTCACTGAAGTATTTTTTTTATTATTTATCATCATCGAA
>JAOTQG010102229.1:343-13463 GCA_025631175.1 Iris virginica
TTTTATGTTTGTTTTCCTTTTTTTTTTTTTTTTTTTTTTAAGTTTTAGATTATTAGAAGTTAACAACTAAAAAACTTTTTTTTTTGGGTCGCAAGGAACAGGAATAACAACTAACAAACTTTTGTCAAAACTCAAGAGTATATATTTGGCTGTTTATTCTCATTATAGTGGGTAGTAATTGTAACGTTCTTCGACTCAAAGAATTTTCTCTATCTTGCCTATCTAGGAAGATATAGATCATTTCGATCGAATCACGTAAAATTCTTGTGCATTATTTTTGCTTTACTTTGTATATTTATGTGCTATTTAATTCCGTAACGCAATTATATCATGTACGGTAACTTTCTTCCTCCCCAATTTAGGCTATGTTCGATTGCAACAACCATCAAATCTAAGGGTGGGTGAGACAAATCAATTTCATTTATGCTTAGTTTGATAGAGGCAAGAAAATCTCCCATTAATTGATTTGTTTCTTATAAGGTTTCTCCAAAGTGGGAGGTATTCAAATTACCTTGTCGAGTATGATGCAATAATCAGTTAAAATTTGATTTCCTTAATTAACAAATTTTACGTCTACTCCTTGTCCATATCTCATTTCCATATTTAATGTTTGATCATATTTGATTGGATAAGTTGTATACTTGTATTTATGCTTTCTGCATTTTGAAAATAATTAAGAACGAATCTTTAAATTTTTAATTGCTCAATTTTGATTATTGTAATGAAAAAAATTATACGAAATCGGTGCTAAATTCTAATTTCGCTTCAATTAAATTTGAATATAAATAAGTGTACATGCCACTTGCTACTGGTGCGGCAAAAAATATCAGATTCACTCATATTTTCCATCTTTTTTTTTCTTCTTTTCGTAGAGGACGGAGAAAATGAGTGAATATGACATTCTTGTTCCCGCAATTAACAAGTGTCATAAATGTTTTCGAAATTTACTTGGACCTAGACTAATGTTTAGGGTCAATTGCGCTTAAATTTTTCATTAAATTAATTAAAACTGAATAATTTTAAATTTAAAAAAATCCTCAATTATTTTTGAATTAAGTACCGTGATCATTTCAACAATTTTTCGCTATGTGCTACTCCACTTTATATGTAAATAATGAAACATTTTTAAATACCCCTATTTTATTGAATGTAAAACAGTTTTAAAATGTGTTATAACCTTTTTGAAATATTAGTCGACTAATAGGACTTAATACATCATTTTAGTTGATAAACTTTATCAAAGAAAAAATAAATAAAAGTGAATAAAAGAAAAAAGAGAGAGAGCCTAGGCACTCCTAGCAAGGAGTGTCCATAATATACATAGAGATTATAAATTATACACATAATAAATACATAATGCATATAAATTATGTTATGTACATTATTTATAACATCTATGTACATTATGGATACTCCTTACTAGGAGTGCCTAGACGCTCCATATAAAAATTGCACATGCGGGGCATGAACAGTCAATTTACATTGTTATTTCACCAATATTAATTCTTCACCATTGGCTCATATAAATTAGATGTAGAATGCGTAAAATAGATATTTGATACAATGGTAGATAACGTTCACCAATGTTAGTTCTTCACCATTGAATCATATAAATTAGATGTAGAATACGTAGGATAGATGTTTAATACAATGATAGATAAATAACATTGTTGAACCAGCAGTATAAAAATCAACTGCTTCTACCCCTTATCTCACAAATTATATATACGAATAAGAGCGTTTCTTGAATTTCTTACATTTAATACTAGAAAGATGTGGTATAATAGGATATAACTATGTAAAATATCTTGCATTTTTATTTCTATAAAAAATTTCTTTTAGTTTCTTTTATACCTTTAAAATCTTAACAAAGTCCCCTTTTTTCAATACCATGAATGGAATGCTTAGAATCGCACTCTATATTCGAAAAGATTGTCCGTACGCAATTTGTAGGAAAGTTAATATCAACTGATTTCGTAAAATATATAGACTAATGTTTTAGTTTAACTTTTTAAACGCCGAATGAATATAAAGTATTTCCTCCTGTTCATATAAATGAGTTTTTTGACTTGCATACACAAATTAAAAAAATAATATATATTAATAAATTTAATATTATTAAGTAGTTTATTTTTATAAATAGTAAATGAGGTAAATATATTAATGGTCATGAATAATTGGGATAATAGGAGGATAATATAGAAAACTGATAAAAAAAAGAAAATTTTCATTTTAAACCCTGGTGTGCAATAAAAATTCAATATTATAACCAAAATCGTAATTTTCGAAATCGAAAGGATTATTTTACGAACTTACGAAAATATCGAAATTTAAAATAAAATAAAATTAACCCAATAAAAAATTTAAAAATTCTAAAGTGATAATATTTTATATTTTTAATTGCTAAAAGGTAAACCGAGGGCGTATATTTTATGAATTCTAGAAACGGATAAGTTGAGCAAAAATACTAGTGAGTGATTCGTCTGTTAAAATTTATGATCAGATCACGAGTTTAATATCCTAATTTATATAATTTATAAAACATTTTAATATTATGTAAAATTTCATTGATTATCGGGTATACTTATATATATACTCTTATAAATTAATTAAAATTTTTCATATTAAATTACTTTTTTATTTTTTTTATAATTATGTTTTTACATTCAAACTTTTAATATTATATTTAAATATTACATATCATATTAAAATTTTTCACATTAAAAAATAAAATATTTTTTAAAAATTAATCCCATATTTACGTACTCAACATGCCCATGCTATATCATACCATATCAAACTTGCGATTCAATCATTTAAGTAGTGGATTTTAAAGGGAAAAGGTGGCAAATCCAACAATCAATACAATACAATACATGTTGGGTCAAAGATGGAATAGGATTTCTTTAGCGAGATAAGTACGTACCGGAGGAAACAACAGTCCAAACAAAATCCTTTTTATTAGAGAACTAAATCACTAGTAGTAAGAATTTGTGTCCCTATCCATCTCGGATAAGAGCATTATATATATATATATATATATATTAGTGTTGTTTTTTGAGTCATAGATTATCCTAATTATTATTATTATTATCATAACCAAGGGAAATCCGTCTATAAATATAGTCTCAAATTTGTGAACCGTGGGCAATAATCTCGTATACAGGAGAAACAGGAGGAGGAGGAGCAGCAGCAGCAGCAAGGTTTAAGGGTTTTGAGCAAAAGAAGGGTGGTAAGAGAGGAAGAACAGGACCAGAAAAACTTAAGCATCTGGGTATTTATTTTAATCTCGATTTTCTTTGATCTATTGGAAAGATTGTTTCTTTTTTTTGTTTGTTTTGTGGGTTTTTGATTTCGTTAATGAACATGAAAGGGGTAAAAAAAATATTAAAAAAATTGTTAGTCAAACTGAGCACTGTTCGTGGGTCATATGGAGGGGGAAAGTAGTATTTTTTTATTTGCTTTTATGTTTTGCAAAGAAGAAAATCAGCCCTGCTTATTTATCTCATGCAATGGAAGCACTTACAGAAGCTATTTGTTTAATTTTATTTTTATTTATTAAAAAAAAAAAAGAGGAGGAAAAAAGGATCGATTTTGTTTTCCTGTTCTGTTCTTGATCTTTTTTTGTATTGGAGGTACACATTTATCGTTTGCCGGTTCTGGTTTTGTAATGATTATAGTGAAAAAAATGGAGGGAGATAATGGGGAAGATTGTGGTATGGATCAATAAGCTTTTTGACTGTAATGCATGAATTAACTGTTGTTACAGCTTGAATTTATGATATTGTATGATGAACAATGCTAATTCCGTGATGATGAAGGGATTTGGACATCTCTGTTAGCAATTAGCAGACCCTAATTTTGAAGGGCATTGTGCAATTGCAGGTTCTCTTTGATTTTGATCAGAAGAATCATCTAAGGCCAAATTGTCTTCCTAACTGGAAAAAGTATGGAAGGGGGCGCGACGAAGCCTGATAGGACGGAATTCACAGAACTGTTTAAAACAATTCGAGCAAGGCCTTATATATCGCGGCTTGCCTTGTCTGCTGGCATAGGAGGCCTCCTCTTCGGCTATGACACAGGTAACCACCAATGGCACGCTCCTTGAATTGAAGTGTGATCATAATCTTCTGAGACTTGTCTGGTTTTCATGATGCTGACCTTTTAATTTGATGGGATAGGTGTTATTTCTGGTGCACTCCTGTATATTCGTGATGACTTCAAATCTGTTGATAAGCAAACATGGCTGCAGGTTGGCAACGCTAAATTCGGTTTTAGAGATTTCTCTGTTGGAATCGTTTGTTTTTTAAAAATAAAAAAAAACCAATATTGAACGTTTGTTATTGATGTCAATGCGAAGGAAACTATTGTTAGCATGGCCGTAGCTGGAGCAATCGTTGGTGCAGCTATTGGTGGATGGTTGAGCGACTATTGGGGACGCAGGAAAACAATTTTGGCAGCTGACGTTTTGTTCTTAGTAGGTGCAATCGTGATGGCTGGTGCTCTGCATCCGTGGGTTATAATTCTGGGAAGAGTTTTTGTTGGACTGGGAGTAGGAATGGCATCCATGACTGCACCTCTTTACATTTCAGAAGCCTCTCCAGCAAGAATCAGAGGAGCACTCGTTAGTACAAATGGTTTGCTCATTACAGGAGGGCAGTTTTTATCCTACCTGATCAATTTGGCATTCACAAGGGTATGGACAGTTTGCATCCTTTTTATGAGCAGATACACGTTTTGGTTAATAGAGCTAAGATTAACGGCTGTTAATTTGTGTTTTCAGACACCGGGAACCTGGCGTTGGATGCTTGGGGTGGCGGGTGTTCCAGCTTTGGTTCAATTTTTTTTCATGTGGTCACTTCCCGAGTCTCCTAGATGGCTATATAATCAGGTATTAATCGTCCTCCTTTTCCTCTTTAGTAGCATTTTTAAACCTCGAGCTGAACCAAAGAGTGAATTTTGTTTTTGAAACTATGAACCGTGCTTGGTCCATAATGGCTGATCCATCGTTCAGAACAAGGTAGAAGAGGCAAAAGCCATACTTGAGAAGATTTACCCAGCCGAGGAAGTTGAAGGAGAATTACGAGCCTTGCAGTCGTCGGTGGAAGCCGAAAGGGCAGAACAAAGTTCTTTGGGAGATGGAATCATTTCAAAACTGAAAGGTGCATGGAGCAACAAGGTTGTTCGAAGGGGCCTATATGCTGGCATAACTGTTCAGGTGGCTCAACAGTTTGTGGGTATTAACACCGTCATGTATTACAGTCCCACTATAGTTCAGCTCGCGGGATTCGCTTCAAACAAAACCGCTTTAGCGCTATCTCTAATCACTTCCGGTCTCAATGCCGTTGGCTCGGTTGTCAGTATGTGTTTCGTTGACAGGTACGGAAGGAGGAGGTTGATGATAGTCTCTATGTTTGGGATCATTTCGTGCCTTGTAGTGTTGTCAGTCTTGTTCTGGCAAGCTTCTATCCATTCTCCGGCTGTGAGCACCATTGAGTCCACTCGCTTTGGGGTCAACTCAACTTGCCCGAGTTATTGGAAAGCCAATGATGCAGCGTCTTGGAACTGCATGACTTGCCTGAAAGCCTCGTCCGACTGTGCTTTTTGTGATAACGGCGAAAACCAAGTGAGTTCATGTTATGAAGATACAAAATTTGAAAATTTTCTCTCTAATATCTATAGTAGAACAACTCCATTATGAAACTTGGTAAATCTAATTTGTTATTTTTTTTTTTTTGCCTTTGGGCAGTACCATCCCGGGGCATGTGTGGCTGCAATCGATACTGTCAAAGGTGCGTGTAAAGCACAACGTCGTACGTGGTACACAAAAGGCTGTCCGAGCAGGCATGGTATTATCGCAGTTCTCGTCTTGGGGTTGTACATTATATCTTACTCCCCCGGGATGGGAACAGCACCATGGATTGTGAACTCGGAGATATACCCGTTGAAGTACAGAGGCGTTGGCGGAGGAATTGCAGCTGTTGCCAACTGGGTCTCGAATCTCATTGTGAGCGAGTCGTTCTTGACTTTGACACAAGCTCTGGGTTCGTCCTACACGTTCCTCCTGTTTGCAGGATTTTCGTTCCTGGGACTGGTGGCCATATACCTCCTTGTACCGGAAACTAAGGGATTGCAGTTTGAGGAAGTCGAGAAGATGCTCGAGAAAGGCTACCGTCCGGGCCTATGTTCGAGAGGAGAATCCCAACCTGCAGGTGGTGATTCAGCCACCAAGTTGTAGGTGGTTTTCATCGTCACCGGCCACTTTTAGTTCCTTTTTAATGGACGAAAGTGTGGCCTTGTCTCATTTTAGATTTAGTAACATATATACTATCTGGAATCTGTGCTGGAAACTATGCAGACTATAATATTGTCAAAGACATTGCATAATGCCAGTATTCATTGTTCTCAAAGCATATTAATCGGATCTATGAGACCATTTCTTAGGGATTAAAGCGTCTGATTGTGCAATTTGACATGAGACCAGCTACTGCAACTGCTGCTGCTGCTGCTATTTTTTTATTATTATATTATTAGATTTGGGTCACGCCAAGTCTCAAGACCGAGGAGCTTTTTTTCAAATAAAGTGCAAAAACTCGAGTCCGGATCCTCTATGGCACTTGGTGTGCCACTATGTGCCACATAGAGGTGGGTCCCATTGTTAGTGGGTCCCTTTATGTGAGTGGTGGCACACATAGTGGCACACCAAATGCCATAGAGGATCTCATTCCCGAAAACTCCACTCGCTAACACACTACATCTTTTTTCAACTAATACAATAACTTTGCATTCAGAAAATGATATGTATTTTATTAATTATTTAAAATTTTAAAATATAAGATCATACTCTAAACAATTACAATAAAATTATAAAAATAATATGACAGAAAATGAGAAACATTATTTAAGACAGAAGATATGAACTTTTTTCACTAATTATGATTCATTTACTATGCATGCTATGACACCACCCTCGAGTTGCTGCATGAAGAAAAGAAAAGCAATTCTTCCCCACCCTTCAAACTCAAAAGGTGGTGAAAAATCAATAGACCAACCAAACTGTGTGCACTGTGTGTGAAGCAAGCAAGGAATGAATTATCATGCCTTCACTTTTGCTTTTCCTAGTGTCTGCTCGTACTGAGTATCTTTGCTTTTCCTAGTGTCTGCTCGTACCACCCACCCCGCCCGCCCGCCCATAGTCCCAAAACAAACACAAGGAAAAACTCACCCGCAAGAATTCCCATGGAAACAAAGGAATTGACGAGTATTTTCTTGTTCAAGAAAGTACCAAAAAACCCAACTAAAAAACCACAAGGCAGCAAAGGATGGCGGAGATGGACCCCATTCACAAACATCAGGACAAATACTGCCCATACGATGCCAGCTACCATGAGGACCCTCGCCCCCTCTCCCTCCCCCCAACCACATCAAACTCAGAGGCTACATAAAAGGCAAAATTACATGAATTTCTCTCTGATTTCCAAATACCAGTCATGTCAGCATAGTAAAAATACTGTCCCATTTCTTTTACCAAATCGTTTTAATTATTCATAATACTGACATATTTTGAGAAAAAAATATTATTTTTAAAAAATTTAAAATAAAACAGAGTATATTATATATATATATAAATATAAAACAACAATAGGCTAATAGGATATATTAAAATAGCTCAACAGACAATTTTTTAATTAGGTTACAATATCTCTAGCAAGATCTAATCCAAACCTAATGTTTCTACTATACCAACAACCTGTTGTGGGTGGGTTTGGTAAGCTTTAGGTGCATGCTGCTGCACTCTCCATACATATAAATGGCACTATCCACTTTACACCAAAGACATACAAATCAAGGGACCCCCTTTATCCCCCCTCCTCCTCCTCCTCCTCCTGTACCTTTCCCTCTACCCCCTGGCATCATTATACTCGCTCACTCTTCTTTACTTGGTAGTTAAGGGAACAATTTACCACTCAAAATATTTCAACGTGACAAAGCAGGCATCATTTTTCCTGCCAACAAGGCCAATCTTGCTGGAAATATTTTTCACACTCTCATCAAGAAAAATTCAGCAAAATTTTTTAGCCTTGTTAGTTTCTGGCCAACATGTCCATTGTAGCAGTTTTTGAATCCCAATTGATTCTGAACCACCACATGAACATACTGATCTAATGATAGATGGTCATCGCAAACTAAGTAATGATTATTTTCTCGTGGTCGAGGGTAGTGAAAAAGGAATCCCATCACTTTCAGAGATCAATTCAGCATACCCGTAACGAAAAGCATCTTTCTTGGTAGAGAAAGTATCATCTTTCCTTGCACTAATTATAGATCACTATCACTGAGTTTAATAATCCAAACAAAAGGGAATAAGATCAATTTGATATAGGAGTGAGGCCGGTAGAAGATACTGTTGATAACATGTCAGAGCTAATCCAGCATTAAAAAAAATTACAAAAAAAAAAAAAAAAACACCAAGATCTTAAGAAACTTGCATGTTAACATCCATGTACTACAAATGGCAATTGGAGGCTTAGACAGGAAACCTCAAATTTGAGCAGAGGAGAGAGTAACCAAGGTGAACCAAACACCAACCACAAAAGTTAAGACACAACTAAAATCAATAGAGCAAGTTGGTACCATCATCCGAGGGTGCAGACAGATTACTTTGTACATGTGAAAACTGAGCAATGCAAGAGATTCAAATATCAAAGGCAAGAACTTTGTCTTTCAAGTCATTCACCGTCAACTAGTGTAGGGCGTAAATGGGCACACCTTCCAACCACAAATTCAATGGCCAAAATTGAAGAAAAGGATATCCAAAAACATCCTCAATAAATGCTCATCAGATATATAATCCATATAATTGAATAAAACTCTATTTAAATTTTCAACAAAGCAAAGCAAAATAAAACTAATTGGTAGTCCACTTTGATCACCCAAAACAAAATATAAGGATCACAACTCAAATCCTCATTAACTCAAAAAACTACTTAACTAGGCAAGCAAGTCCAACCTCCCCTTCACAAAAATAATAGCTAGCCCAAAAAACTAGTCAAACTGATACAACTAAAAAAGTCAGCTTCATCTCATTCTCACTAACTTTTACAACAAATTAGTTCATATTCCTTTTTTTTCTTTCTCACATGATAAAACTCCCAAATTGTTCAACCTCTCTGTACAAAACAACAAAATAATACTGACCTATATACAGCCAACAGACTCAGACATTCAACCACTTCTAGCATTTAATATTTATATCTACAATCATATGAAGATACCTCTCTAAACTAAGGACTTGAGGTGGAAGCTTCTTGCCTTGGCTCTCTCAAGTATCCAAGCAGTGTTTCAGCCTGCAATAAACACACCAAAAAGACCATCAAAATCTGCCCATCCATAAACAACAAAATGAGTAGATAGACCAAACCAACAATTCACAAAACATGCTTAACAAGGTAAGGTTCAAGTTACAATACGTATCTAATGAACACATCAAAATGAGCAGCCTAAGTATCATGGTTAAATGTTCCCAATTACAGATAACAATACTCGAGACACCCTTAATGTACCATCATTCAATCTTCCATCAAAGCATTCAGAAAAGATGTCCTTTCAAAGATAACAATATTCAAGAACCAAATACAGCTTTGAAAATGAGTTTTGAAACTAAAAAATAATGCCGTATATTTTTACTTTGTCATGGGAAATGGAAAGGAACCTCAAATTTCATAATCAACCTCAGACAACCCGGAAGCATGACAAAAACATAGGACAATTGATCACCCAATTACCTCCACTTCTAACAATTGCTAATGATTTTACTCATCCAAACGTGCAACCCACATTTTTATACCAATTTTAATAACCAAAACTTAGATCTTTAGATATGCGTATCGGGTGAAGACTTCAAGCAATTGAAAAATACAGTTTTTTGGAATTGAATCAAGAAATCAAATAAATGAACACAACGTGTTCCAATGGCGAAATAAATCCTGTGATTTGAGAGTACAACATTCAAAGAGCAAAGAACAAACCTTATGCTTAGCTCTAGCAGTACCGGACTGTGAAAGCGCTACCAACGGCGGAATCCCACCCTCCGCCACCAACAACCCACGATTTCTCACACTCTCAGCACACAACCCCAACAACGTCACCACGGCAAACTCCCTCCCCTTAGCAGACCCATCCTCAATCACCTCCACCAAGGACGCAATACCACCTTCCTCCACCACTGCCGCTCTCCCCTCCTCAACACCCACAAGGCTACTAAGCACCACCATCGCCTTCTCTCCCATCCCGTCCTTCCCGCGCTCCCCAACTAATTCAACCAATGGCCTAACCACCCCAGCACTAACCGCGCGGAGCTTATTCACCTTCACCGTACACAGCTTATACAGCGTAGTCAGCGCGTCCTTCTTCCCGCGCGTCGACCCGGTGATTAGTAAAGATACCAGCGGCGGAATTGCACCGCACGCGCCGATGGATAGCTTGTTCTCATCGAGCACGGCTATGTTGAGGATAGCGCACGCCGCGTTCTGTTTGGACGGTTCGGTACCGGTTTTCAAAACGTAGATTAGTGATTTCACCGCAACGGCGTCGTTCGATATGAACGGCTTGTTGTCCTCGTGGAGAGAGAGGTTAAGCAAAGCTGTCACGGCGTGTTCTTGTGTCCACGGGTCGGTGCAGCGGAGTAACGGAATCAGAGCCGGGATGGCGCCGGATTCGCCGATTAATGCGCGGTTGTCGGCTCGGTTTTTAGCCAGGAGCCGTAATTTAGCCGCGGCTGATCTCTTGACGGCCGTAGAAGCTGATTTTAAACCGTCTACGCAAAGCTTGACGGTGGGCTGAAGGTCTTCAGGGGAAATGGATTCTATTATTTCCGTGGAAAATGTTTCTCTCTCAAGGAATCCGGGACAAGGTTCGTCCAGATTTGGATCCGGGTTTGGATAATTGTTTTCGGAGTCGGGTACTGTGGCGAGGCGTTGGAGCTCGCCGGAGATGTCGGAGCTGCAGGCTGAGAAGTCGGAAAAGGCTTGCGAGAGCTCGAGATAGTCTAGGGAGGAGGCGTTGGAAGGGTTTGATTTGTGGGTGCGGGAGGCGAGGTCGGTGAGGTGGACGTCGACGACGGAGTCGGTGAGGTTTTCGGAGGTGTATTCTGGTTGGTATAGGGTGGAGCGGATCTTACGCATAGAACGGCCTAATGGCCGTTCGATTGTCCTCCTGGAGGACGGAGAGGGAGTGTAGTAGTAGGGTTTGGTTAAGGTGAACCTACCTGAGGTGGAGTGAGGTTTTTCTTGGAGTGAAACCATGAAGAAGTGTAAAAGATTGATGGGTTTTGGGAGTTTTAGGGAGATTGAAGATGGGTTGGTGTTTTTCTAGTGTCACGAGGTGAAAAGTTTGGTTCTTTTCAAGTAAATGTCATGGAAAGAGAGATATATTGATGGGTTTTGAGGGTTTTGGAGAGCTTGAATATGAGCTGGTGTTAATCAGGTGTTTGGAGGTGAAATTCAAGAAAATGCCATGGAGAGAGAGGGAGAGAGAGCGAGATGGGGATGTAGATAATTAGAGGTTAAGTAACTGTTCTAGAAGAAGTGTTTGGAGATGGAAAGTATGATTCTTTTCAAAAAAAATCATGGAGGAGTGTATCTGGGGTCTGATCGATACAAATTTAGAGGAATTGTATCTTTCTGAGATGCGCGTCAGATTCTGAGTCTGGTTCTTTTCAAGAAATTTGTCTGAATTCATACGAGGAGATTAGTGTCTCTCTGTGTGTGTGTGTGTGTGTGTTTTGTTTGGAGTAGGGAATAATGGAGGAGACGATGGAATAAGAGGGGAGGGAGGGGGAAGGGGGAAGGGGAGGAGAGTGAAATTAGTGAATTTTTTTGGTTCTATTGGCTTGTGGGGTTAGTGATACGATCACAGCAAATCGATGATAGTTATGCTAACAAGCGAATGAGCTTTTGCCTTTTAACAAGGGGCTTGCTATCATCGAATGGTCCAGGATTGTGGGTGAGCGTCACAGCCGTCAGAATCGCTGTGAGGATAGTTTATCTCTACATAACTCAGGTGAACCGTCGGCAGGTGGTGATAGGCGACGTCGTTTGCTGGCTATGAACACACTCTCTACTCGTCTTCTACTCTATATTCCCCATTTCCCCTCCCATACAAAGTTACAAACGAAAAAATATTAGTTTGAATGGTGTATTTTAAAAATGTTTGTAATATTTTAATTTGAATGTAAGAAATATAAATTTTAAAATAATAAATAATAAGATATGAAAAATATATAATGTGTACTAAATTAAAATTTATCAGATGATCATTAAAAAAAATTAGCCATCCAAACAGGTCTAAAGTAATAACTCGTTTAGTAAGGTGATTTGTAAGAAAATTTTGTAATTTTAATTTATTATAACAATGGAACGAATAGAAAAATAAAAAATTAGTAAACTATTGGACAATCAAAGAAAAAAAATCAAAAAACACAAAATTAACTTAAAAAAATTACCCTAAAAATGGTGTCAAGTAAAAGAATAATTGTAAGTATTTGTTTCGTTTAAAATAAGTGTAGTATAGTAAAGAATATTATTTCACATTTTATAGGTAAAAAAGCAATTATATTTAACCCCAGAATTAACTTTATTTTCTCTCAAAAGAATATTTAGTTCAAAAACTTTATCCCGATAGCTTTAAATAACGGTAGTTTGATCGACTAATGATTATTTTCTTATATCCTAAAATGAAAAATATTTTGAAATGCTTGAAGAATCAAGAATTATTTACAAATTTATTACTCGAGCCCCCATTAATATTTTTAAAAGATGTTTCATAATAAGTGTCTAAAATAATAAAGTTAAATTATAAAATCTTTTCAATATTACAAATGTCGGTAAATATACCAAAAATATGTCTTCGAGACATTGAGCACCAAGAGTTGTAATCACCCTAACTGAATTTTAAAACAATGGTAAGTCAAATTTTCAACCGGCCTAGCCTAGCCTAGCTAGCCGTCTCTCTAGCTCCCCTCCTCCGATCTTCCGTCATTTATTAAAAGGTTGAGACTGCAACCTCGGCAGTCCCCCACCGACTCTGCCCTGAGCCAACGTGGAGGAGGTAAATCGCAGGA
>JAOTQG010102240.1:0-24047 GCA_025631175.1 Iris virginica
GGTAGGGGGATAGGAGGTACAGTAATGGGCAGATGGGTAAGGGTAGGGGGTAAGTGTATGTCAGGGGAGAGAGAGAGGAAAGGGAAGAAAAATAATGTAATATAATATTTGATAGAATATGAGTATAGGGGTAATAAATGAAAAATAAAATTGATAGATAGTGATATATATGATATTTTGGTGTGATATTTGATATGTGATCGAATATGATCGTATTCATCGTATTGCCATATTGCTCCATGAGTGACTTGTGATCTGGCCCTTAGTAATATACAACTCCGCACATACTTTTCCACTATTAAATATAAATAATTCAATAAATGAGATTAATAAAAAAATAGTTAACTATAAAAAATGGTTGCGTACTATTACTTTAGCTCAAAAAAGGGTATCATACTATTTCTTCCTCATAAAAGAGATGCGTACTATCATTAATTCATCAATTTAAACCTCATTCGATTCAAGAATCAATTTAAACCTCATCCGATCCAACTCTTTTGGATATTAAATAACCCATATCTTCTTTAAATTGGAGGAAATTGGGTCGGATGAGGTTTAAATTAATAAATTAATGATAGTACACATCCTTTTTTCAATGAATTAATAATAGTATGCACCCTTTTTTTGAAGTAAAAATAATACAATATTTTTTTTGAGTAAAAGTAATAGTACGCATCCCTTTTTTATAGTTAACTCTAAAAAAAAAAATTCTCTACTCATAAGGTCACTTTCAAATAAATAGTAAACAACTTGATTATATATCATAAATTTTTTGGAATTGGGCTGAAATTATAATGGTTAGATTAAAAAATTAATTTTTAATAATATGATATGATATAATGTAATTATTAAAATTAAAAAATAAAATATAGATAAAAAAATAACAAAATCTTTAAAAAACTAAAAATCGATTATCGTGTCATATTAAATACGTGAGCCAAACTTAATTCAAATTAAAATCATACCAATTTTTAGCATCATAATTTCAATTCATGGTCTAATTCCAAATCTAAGCTAGGGAATTGGAGTTTCCAAACGACCTTGGACGTCTGAAAATGCAACCACTCATTAGCTCAAGGGGCAAAATCAATCAGGCTGAAAATGCAACCACTTATGTAACATCGTTGACGGCAAACACCATCTGGTTTCCTTTGCTCCGTCTTCCATTCCAGTTTCGCCATTGCAATCGTACCGTTGAAAAGTAATAGCGTAGATGGGCAAATGTCTGACGACATTAGAATGGCTGATCATTCCGCTTCTGGGGAATCCTCAAATTCAGGTTTTTTTGTACTATTCTCTCAGCTAAATTAAATCTCAAATCTAAGATATGTAAAAAAAGAAAAAAATCGAATTTAATCCAATCACAAAATATTAATTAGATCTTCATTCATGTGCAATCTTTTAATTGTTCTACTTCCCTTTTTGTTCGTGAAGGAATTGAATTTCTCATGATTCTGGATTTTTAATGTTGTACATTTTGCATAAAGAGCATCCATTTTTTCACTTTTCTTGAAATAAAAAGATGGGGGTGCTTGGATTCTTGTGGTCATCCTCCCTCTGCTGTGAAGGTTGAACGTAATTCTTGAGTTCTTGGGTTGTGATTGAAATTTCAGGAGGATTGAGGAGGCAGAATTGGTGGGTTTCGCCCTCCAATGTTGCCTATCACTTTGGTACCAGTGGAACTTCGGTTGCAGCTGCCACAGCTATCACTCACCCTTTAGGTATCTCCCCTTAGAATATATTCAGAACCATCTGATGGATTTCGGATTTTCATGCTAACATTTTTAAGCATATGTATATTTTACTAGAATATTAGATTACATTGTTTTACATTTGCTTGATGTAGTACTGTGCTTTACAAATCATGAAATCTATGTTGATTGCTGTCCTCTTACTATGCCTGCGAATATTGGCTTCCACTTCACAACTTTGTTGCTTTAGTAAGTGAATAGGCAACATTGTAGTCTAAGGTGCTCTACTGGTCTCTGATTGCCATTACGATTCGGAAAATGTTTTGCAAGGCTGTCATTTTTATTTTGTGCTGTGTGAAAGCCCATGTCAAATGATTGAGCACATTCCTTGGTTCGTTCCTTTTTTCTAATGTTCCGATTTCTAAACTTAACGTCTCTATAGTTTGTTTCTGCTTCGTTAGTTGGTCCTTGAAAGAGTACAACTGTGTTTTTTCCTAGCATATGCTTAATAGAAGTCTATGTACACTTTTCTTAGAAATTTATTCCCATGAATAGGGAAAGTGTATTGAGTTTTTTAGGCATATCTAGAAGATGTGAACTTTCCCTGGGTATGTTATAAATTTATAATGTATAACCCAAAGACACTCATTTCATTGGTATGAGGTATCCAGATTATTGGTACTTGTAATAGATCCAAGCCATTAGATATAAATGATCATTGCTAGTTTCATGCTTTTCCTTAAAATTTACTGGATATTAGATATAACTATAAGCCAGCAGCTGTTTTGATTTTTGAGTTTCTGAAAGACCATGTACTAGGTTTTTGAGGTATGCAAAATGTTCACTAGGCTTAATACACAGTAACAACTATAAAATATTTGAATCCAAGTATCCCTATCTTCTGCAATATTCATGCAGAAACCTTTCCCTACAGCATTCCAAATACCATAATATACATATTACAACTTGTCATATGGACATTGGTTTCAATCGATTTAGAAGATGGTGTTACCACAATCCCATACTAAGACTCTGAGGATTCCTTAAAGCTTAGTTAAAGATGAGTACTCCTATATTATGAACCACCATAATATAGTAGTATTCACTGATCCCAATGTCTAGTATAATGTATGTGGACTAACATTTTTTAGGTTCCGCATCGGGGAGCGAAGATAAGGATAAAGGAACCCAACTACCGATGCTCAAATTTTTGTTTTAAAAGTTTGTACAGTTGAACTAAGAGTACGATTAAACCATGAAAATAAGTGCTTTCAAGCATTTCGTAAGCTTGACATATTTGAGATTTTTGATGTAATTTGCATATTCGAATTGAAGAAAAGTAAATTTGTTGACACCACGATCTGGGGTCCATCTGGCGACCCAAGTCAGGTGGTCACGCTATTGATCCATATTGCATCCAATATCAAGGTACACTACTGCAGTTAAAGCTATTTTAATACAAGTTTTTTTTATTTTTTGAAGCTCAGTTTGTAGGTTTGTGAAGTGTGAGATTGTAGATGTAGGGAATATGCTCTTGGCTCCTATGGCATAGTGGGCCTGGTAGGGATTGGCTGCAAGTGGTTAGATGTTGGGGCTTACTTTCAGTATAAGGTCGAAAAAAGATAATAAGTGCTCACTATCTTCTTTAAACATTACTTACATGACATCTAATGAAGGTGACCTGCAATTCGACTTCCAGACAATGCTTAAAAAGAGTTGAGAAAGGAGAAAGTCAAAAAAGATGTAAAACCCTGAAGCCGAGAGACATCCTTTTAAATAAAGACGCGTGTTTTGAAATGCAGATGTTCTCAAAGTTAGGCTGCAAATGCAACTTGTTGGTCAGAGAGGTCCTTTAACCGGAATGGTATGAAATTGAGGCAATGTTTTCTCTCATTAGTATTTGATTGATCAGAGCAACTTTTAGCTTGGTTATGTTATATTTGGATATATGCAGAGACAAATCTTTGTCCAAGTTCTTAGAAAAGAAGGGCCTCAGTCCTTGTATCTGGGCTTGACACCAGCATTGATGAGGTCAGTTCTTTATGGAGGTCTTCGTTTAGGCTTGTATGAACCCTCAAAATATATATGTGAATTGGCCTTTGAGTCCAATAATATCTTCTTGAAGATTGCATCTGGAGCATTCTCTGGTGCATTTGCCACTTTACTGACCAATCCAATGGAAGTCCTGAAGGTATTATGGTGTAAGGCCTTTCTGACCAATTAGACCTTTTATTCCATTAATGTTCATCTTTCGTCATTCGTTAATCTTATCAAGAAATTCGTCTTTGTGTAGGTGCGCCTACAGATGAGTCCAATTGTAAGAAGAGGGCCGATAGGAGAACTTCGAAATATTGCTTCAGAAGAGGGAATAGCATCTCTTTGGAAGGGGGTTGGCCCTGCAATGGTCAGGGCATCTGCTTTGACTGCATCACAGCTGGCAACATATGATGAAGTTAAGCAGGTCAAGCTCTAAGCATGCTATTTCTCTTTGAATATTTATGAAGGAATTTCCATAATTAAGCTCACCTTTTGCACGTGATGTGTTGTTACCTGCCATGATTAATTTTGTTTATTATTGCAACCATGCAGGTTTTGATAAGAATGACCCCTCTTGAAGAAGGATTTCCTCTTCATCTCATGTAAGCATGACTTATATAGTTTTGCCTTTCCCTTGGGATCTGTTAAATTTAAATGTAGAAATTCAGCAGGGAAACACACTATGTGGATAGTAGACTTATAGGTACATTTTTATCAATGTACATATAAACATTTCCGAAGAAGTGGTGGCTGGGGAATATAACTGGTCAAGGCTAATCCGGGCAGACCTGGCTTTGGGCTGTTTTCTCCATTTTCAAGTCCAATCATGCTTAATTATTAACCCTAACCCCTCCCAGCTTTGTAGTCTTGCCTAGATATCAGTTTTTCTTAATACTGTACTAACAATAACATAATTATTAACCGATATATGCCTGCATTTTTCTTTAATAAGTACACTAATAAAATGTTTCCGATTATTCTCTTCTAATTAACAAATATATGATATAGAAAAACAAATTTAGTTCAGACTTTTTATAAAGGTAATTTAATTCAAAGGGAATTCATCAAATTAGTAAGCACTCATTTATAGCATAGTACTCAAGTACTCGTCCTCATCCATAGCAATATTAAAAAGTCCCACTTCCCTTATTTGCTTGTCGAGAAAGATATTCCGATTTCTGAAGCAATGTTATAAATACACCAAACTGCGAGAAATACTCCTCAAGTAAAAGCTTTAAATCAGACTCAGTTTTCAGTTTTTCATCCCAGTGCACTCTCTCCCAGTTCTCCTTTCTCAAACTCTCTGTTTCTTACTTTTTGTTCCAAATGACATCAAGCTCCTTCCAATCCTCTTCCTCCTCCACCAGCTGTCTCAACTCCACCTGCACCACTCTCCATAATTAAAGGACTGAGTAGCTGCCGGCAAGGAAGCAGTGAAGTAGATGAATCTGCTATGCCTCTGAAGATGATAATGACAGGGAGGTTTTGTGCTTAGGAGTTGAATCTTCCATGACTAGTCTTTGACTTGTTGGTTTGCATCCCAACGTCTTGTTATCGTCCTCGGGGTAACCCGCCATCTTCACATGGACCAGATCAATTTCTAACAGCTCCAAGGACCAATTCCTCCTCCAAATCTTTTCTTATTCGTCTCTCTAGATTTTCGACATCTCTGACTTTCATTTTTACCTGAAGGAGTGAGAAAGAGGGATCGGCCGGGGATTGGGGTTGTCTAAGGGAAATTATGGAAATATGTGTGTGCTTAAAAAGTTCAAAATGTCAAATGGGACTAGTATTTTTGGGGACAACTTATTTATATATTACTGTTCTGGCCACACAGGGTTCATCTGCTGACCTCTTCCCCTAATTCATGGTAAGGGTCCAATGCTGGCGACGCTTTGGACAGCCAATAAACAACTGTTGAGCCAACTGTATATTCAAAATTAAAACACAACATATAAATAAGCTTGAACAGAACTGAAATATCTTGCTGAAAAATTTTATTTCTGTTATTCATGTGCTCAAAATAATACTCACTATTTGGAAAACCGTTTCGAGGGAAAGTTTAAACTTGCAGAATGAGTAGTAGTTACTCAACATTGTCTAAAACAGGAGGGTGTTGAATCAGTTTAATTTCTTTCATTAAAAAGATTTGGGTGATCTTTGATTTTTTTTAGCTTAATTTTTGCTAACTGGTGCATTTGTTCAAAACAGAGGTTATTGAGGTTCATACTTACCAGTGATGACTTCTTTAACTGTATTCCATCAGTAATCACTTAGATCTAACTTGCACATGAGGGTTTGTTGTTTTATTTTTGGATTTTTTTTTTCTATAGTTTTTTTTTTTGGATCTTGTATTTTTATGTTTAACTTGGCTTTAGTAATGGTCCTGGTGGATTAAGTAGTTGAGATTCATTAATTCCCATTAATGACTTCTTTAATCATATCATGAGATTAATCATATGAAAGTAACTTGCAAGTGATGGTATCTTGGTGTGGCCCCTCAACATGGTTGAGAATAAGCATGCCTCCATTTATGCTTATACTCTGCATTTGTTATTTACAAAAAATGATATCCAACTGTATTTTGCATCCTATGCAGCTCAAGTACAGTAGCAGGTACATTGAGCACACTCATAACTGCACCCATGGACATGGTTAAAACCCGGCTTATGTTACAACGTGAATCCATGAAAGTTGGAGCCTACAGAAATGGATTCCATTGTGCATATCAGGTATAAACATTGCTTTTCCAAGTTATTGTTGTTAGCTAAGCTAGCATTACTTCTGCGGCTAAATTTTATGTTTTTTCATGAGATTCGTGACTAATATATCTGTTGATGCTCAATTTTAGGTTCTGATTACGGAAGGTCCTCGAGGACTTTACAAAGGGTGAGATTTTCTACATGCCTTCATTCTTAGTAATCTTGATCTGCTCAAAATAATGATATTCATTCAAAAAATAATCATCTTTAGATGATACTTATTAAACTTTGAAACTTAAAACACTTGCAGGGGCTTTGCAACTTTTGCAAGATTGGGTCCGCAAACTACAATTACCTTCTTAATTTGTGAGAAGCTGCGGGAGCTGGCTGGATTGAAAGCAATCTAGACCGTCGAATAGTCAATACAGTCTTCTTCATTTATGTATTCTCGATCAACGACCCTCCTCATCATCGCTGGTACAAAGACAGATACGGAGCGAGTATAATTTTTTCCGTTCAAAAAACTGGTTGTCAGTCATGGGGTGAGATTGGTTCATTTTGTTTGACCAAATTGTATTGTATTCTATCTTCATTTTCTTCTTTGCCTTCAATTTTTGGCCTTGCTTGATGTATCAAAATGAGCAGCATTCAGGGTTGTTGTAGTATTTTATTTTATTTTATTTTTTGTTGTGGTAGAATCGAATGTAACATTTGGACCAAGTATATGCATTCTTTGTTGTACAATGGCATGTGCAACTTTTGGGGTTGACTATTACTCCATTTGGAATAAAAACTTTGGTACAACTATTGTTTGACTTAAACGTATTGACTAAGCTTTGAGATCCAGTATCAATTGTGAATTGTGAATTGTGAATTGTGAATTGTGAATTGTGAATTGTGAATTGTGAATTGTGAATTGTGAAGTTAAAGCTTTATAAATGCTCCGCTCCTAATTTTTTTGGCCTCCATCATCGGTTATAGGGGTTTACAAGACTTGTTGCAAAAGTAAAAAAACAAAAAAAAAAAAAGGAAAATTAGGTTTAAGTTTTCTTCCCTAATTTATTTTTTTCATTTATATACCCCTACACCTTCATACTGTTTTAAATTATGTACTTTAATATAAAAAAATTCCACCTAAATATGAGGGCAAAATGAGATTAAAATACGAAAAGTAACTTGCTAAAAAAAAATAAGAAAGCCTATTTTGTCTTTAAAGTCCACAAAAAATAAAAAATAAAAACTGAAAGAAAAATCAAAATTCCGATACCCAATCAAAAACTTTTGCAGTTTTTGTGGTTTATAGTTTTGACCGTTCTCTGATAGATGGTTAGTTATAATTTTAATGATCAAAAACATTACTAATCTCTTAGGTGGTGGATAGATTGACGGCTCCGACAAACATACGTTGAAGATTGGAGGTGTTATAACAATGCTTCCGAAAATAGATTGTCTTTGCTCGGTGAGATAAATCAGACTTATTTAGGTTACGTTGTATCCTGGGCTAAGTGAAAGCCCCTCCCCCTGATGTAAAAATAAAAAATAAAAATATATATTATACTAATCTGATAATCATGTTTCCAAAGCAGTAATCCGTACACTTAAAATTCCAATATTGAAGCTAAAAGAAAATAAAACTTGAAAAAGAAGATGCAAAAGAAAAGAAACTTTTTTTGTACAGTGAATTTGAGTATTGTAAAAAAGAGGGGTGGGGGGATTAAATGCGCGTATGGATCATGGATCCAGTATCTAATTTCTGCACAAGTTGCAACAGCTAGCTAGAGCTACTGTGGAGGTCTTTGGCGGGACAGTCTGTCCTTCTTATCTTTTGCACCTCACTTTCTTCGCTTTACTACCATTTTACCCTCTCTTTTTTTTTTTCTTTTTCCCATTGTATTCACTTTTTTAATTATCCGGATGAATGATTTTTTAATTTGATTTTTGAGTTTTTATAATAATTAAAGTAAAAAGTCAAAGAGAGATAGATAAAAAAAATTGTGTGATCAATAAGAGAAAAAAAATTAAAAACTAAAAAATTTGGGTGAAAAACACTTAAGAAAACACGTACCTGGATATTTTTCACCCAGATTTTTTGTTTTAGATTTTTCTCTGTCACTAGTTCCACAATTTTTTTATTTATCTCTCTTTCGTACCTTTTACTTTAATCAGTACAAAAACTCAAAAAAAAAAAAAAACTCAGACTATGTTTGAATTGGTGATTTATTGATTTAATTTTGAGATTTTTATAATAATTAAAGTAAAATATAAAAAATAGATAGATGGAAGAATTGTGAAACCAATGAGAGAAAAATAAAAAACCAAAAAATAGATAAAAATACCCGAAAGAACATAACCTCACACTTTTTTTGGGTCTAAACTAACCGACTAGATATGACTTTACGAGTCTTAAGATTAAAAAATGTGGCAAAGCTTCCCTCCCGAATTTTAATGCAAATGTTTGCGTAATAGAGTTGGATTCATCGTTCCAATCAAGTCAAGCTTGAGCAAAATTTGAGCTCATTATTAGGATTTAGGGTCATGCATATTTGTTATATATTGACGCAATGATCCCTAACTTCACATTAACTCGATCTCGATATCACAAGCTCGTGAGAATGATCAAGTTTAGAATTTTAATGAACGTAATTTGAAACGAACCCGACTCGCAAAACTTGCAGTATTTGATTCACAATATCCAAAACTTGAGAAGAAACTTGCAATACACTGCAATATATTTTACAATATAGTTTTCTTGAATTTAAGTAAATTGGAACTGAATTTTTGCAATTGGAATTGAGCTTGAACCATATTTACATTGATTGGTCCCTTTGCCTTGAAATGAATTGGCTCGTGACATGAAATTGCTAATTACACACCAAAATAATCATTATTGATTTTACAATTAAGCATAAACAATTGATTTCCAAGTAATTACCTAAACGTTTCGTGGCAACTCATCGAGGGATCTTTAGGCCACGCCTCGTTATAAACTTAATTAGTTGTAAAATTAATCTCATAAGTGTACAATTGACCTGCATTTTATTGGTCCAAATTCACTTATGATCCGTTCTTTTTCTGTTATTTGGTTGAACAGTGAAAAAGTACAAAATTTTATTTTCACTTGTTTGATATGAAATATAATAAGGAAAGAAAATATTTGAAAAATAGTATATCAACCTTTACATCTCCCTGCTAATTTTTCTCTTACTTTCCGTTCCAATTTCGAAAGGTAAATATTTAAAAAATAATAGATTTTTTCATTTCTCTCTATTTTACCCTCCGTCACATTTATCCTCCTACCAAATAAATGAAAATGAATACATTCCTCCTATTCCTCCTTTTTATTTTTCACCTCTCCTATTTTTCCTACATTTTTTTTTAAAATTTAGCCTCCTTGCTGTCAACTTTATTAATTCCCATCCATTTGTTAGGATCAAACTGAAGCTAAAATTATTACCTACTCATTTAAAAATACCCCAATAGATTATTTTTTTTTTTTAACCCTCACATTTTTCTAATCTATCTCTCTTCTTTTTCAACTCTAAATCTCCATTAAAAACCTTCAAATACCGATCGGGTCTTCTTCTTATCCTCCTCCTCCCACGATCTTATTTACTTGATTCTCTCTCCACCCAAATTAAGATCGTCTTCTTCTTCTTCTTCTTCTTCTCCTCCTCCTCCTCCTCCTCCTCCTCCTTCGATCTTCCTCTCCACAAAAAGTTTCACTTGAATCTCTCTCTCCAACTAAATTCATGGTCTATTAAAAAAAAAATTAATTCACTTGAATCCGTTGATCTATTGTTCCGATTGTAGAGCACCGACAACTTAGATCCTTTACTGGAATCAAAAGGTTATAGACACGATTTGCTGGTTAAAATGCTTTTGCTTAATTATTGCTTAAATCAGAATAATCAGTTCTGGGTGCCCGACCACGTGTCGGAGCATATGAACATGCAGGGCAAGCCACCTACGAAAAAGTAGTTTGAGATCTTGATTAGGATGCACTCTGATGCTAATAGGGGCCTCAGGGTGTACCGTGTTTACTAGTAAAATAAAGAAGTTTGGTGTGAAGCCTCGCGTCTTTCTGTATAATTAATAGAATTATGGATGTCCTTGGGTATGTCTGTTTATGATGATTTTAAGGCAGGTGGGTTGGTGGTGCAGGGTGTCACTTTTATGATTTTGGTAAAGGGTTTGTGCAAGGCGGATGGGAGATTAATGCAGCTGTGATGCTTGTTTGGCCAATGTTTCTGATGGCCCAGTAGAGTTTTAAGTACGCTCTTGCAATGAGATGATACAAAAGAGATGTCCACCCAATGACATTATATACTCTGAGCGACATCTGCAACATGTGCAAACAATGGAACATCGGAGGAGACAATAAAATATTTTGATCAATTTGGGTGTTTTGATTTGAATTTGAGTGTTTTGATTTATGTATGTTGATTTTGAATTTTGGTGTTTTAATTTCTAGGTTTTTGTTGGATTGGATTTTTGAGAGAAATTGAATTTTTGCATGTTGAAGAATTGAATTAACACTTTGGAGGAATGATGCGAGTGTTTTGTAGTTTCTGGTGTTGATGAAGATGGAGTGTCGAAATTTGTCGTCGGATAGAAGGAAGAACAAAGAAGGACGAAGAAAGAGCTTGGGTCTGCATATATTTTTCACATTTTCTCTTCGATTAAATTTTATATGGGGGTAATTTTGTCATTTTAAGTTAAATTCTTAGAAAAAATGAATGAACACTAACGATTTTGAAGGCGGAGAGATAAATGTCAAAATAAAAAAAGAGTATATGAGACTCAAGTTCAGAATCGGAATAGCAGATAGGGTTTCAATTCTACCTAATTATCCCTTATTAGTATTAAAGATGGACCTAGCACTTTTCAGTTGTGTGGGGGGGGGGGACTTATTTCTTAGTAATATATTCATATAGATTTTTTTTTTGAAATAAATAAAATGATACATAACATAATGGTCACAAGTTAATTAAAAATTGGTCACACGTAGAGTGAACTCTTAGGGATAGAACAAGAAATCGACGATCCAATAAGTTGACTGTTGAGCACTGAACAACGGACACGAGAGATGTTGGTTCTATTTTAACAAGTAGGAGGGGGAGGGGGGGGGGGCGAAAAGAAAATCTTTCAGAACTAAGTAGAAAAAAAGAAAAATCTTCCTAATATCTGAATTTTTTGAGATCGTCCCCGCTTAATATCATTTTTATTTGTACATATATATTTATTTCACTTTAAATGAGTGTCAAATTTTAACTAAATTTAATTTAATTAATTAAAAGGTATTGTTGATCTCAAAGGGTAGTACACTAATTTGAACAAACTTATTTTAACAAAAGATTGTACTAATTGATTATCCAAATGTCCTTGTCAACTCAATATTAAGGCAATATATTGTCTTGCGGCCCAAGTTAATGCTAAACATTGTGAGAAAGGGGTAATAATGCCAAACGACACCAAACGAAGATTACGAGGTTGTCAAAACAGTCATTACGGTAATCCTACGTCCTCTTTTGTTTTCTTGTCGAAAACTTATCACACAGCAGTCAATGGAACTTCACCAATTATGTGTTGACTTGTTTGCTTCCTTACTACTCCCTCCCTCGTTATTATTATTTTTAAGTATTTATTATTATTTTTTAAAATAAGTATTTATTTTACTATTTATGAGTAAATAACTTGAGTTCACAAATTTAATTCGAATCAATTTTCCATTTAATTGTATTCAGTATTTTTTTTAGATATTGTGTAAATAGATAAGAGAAACTTAAAAAGATAACAAAACAAGTATTTTAAATTAATTTTAGTGCTTGTTTGGTATTTTAGCTTTTACTTCTCGGCCGGTTATCTCTCTTTTCACTTAAATTTGAGTCTAAAATAATTGATACTAAATCTTGAAATAAATTTTAATGAAAAATATGTTATCTCCTGAATATAGAAAATACTAGTTATTGTAAGTTATATTCCTGTATATTTTTGAAAATAATTAATAAATATGAGTTATTTTTATCGGAGGACATTTTTTAAAAAAACTATTCAATCTTCTTTCTTTTTCTTTTTTGCTTGTCGATTAATATCCATTAATACTGAATCATTTCATTTTTAAAAAGGTACAAATGGGATATACAACAAAATCCACAAAAACAAATTAATACTAGTATGTATTAAAGTATTATATATTATAATTAATGTACAATTAGATTTTTAAAGGGATTAACTAATATCTCCACTAATCGTAGGAGGTTAGTAATTTCTCCATTTTTACTTTTTCAAAATGCCCTCACTTTTTAATTTTTAATATTTTTTTGGAGGGATAAAAATGTCAAAATTATGTATAAAAATGTGCTTGATAATTAATTATCATCTCAATCATTGTCATAATCAATGTTCCAATCATTGCATATGTACTTTTTACATGCATTAAATACAAACACATTTTTTTATACACGGTTTTAACATTTTTACCCCTCCAAATAAATATTAAAAATTAAAAAGTGAGAGCATTTTGGAAAAGTAAAAATGAGGACATTGCTAAACCCCTACAAATATTAGTTAAACCCATTTTTAAATATCATAAGTAATTTTCTTGATTTTTATTGCACATATATTTATTTATATACGGTACATTGAAAAATAAAATATTAACTTCGAGGGGACGTAATAACGTGCTAAACATGAGATGGGACGCGAATAATGAGCTCATTAAAGCTACCCCTCACAAAATTCTGTTTACGGCTGGGGGGGGGAAGGAGGCGAAATCTCGTGGTAACTACAATGGCACTTTCGTAGATACCAACAAAACTTAGGGGCAATTACTAAACTGAATAAATCTATGAAGATCCAACTTTGCCACTCGGAAAGTCCCAATTTTTCCCAAAACAGTTCTCCAACTAGCGAAGACTCGAAGCAAGTACAATTCAGGGGGAAATCTAGAGAGAAGAAGAGATCAAAATTACAGAGGAGTTGGCAGAGAGAACAGAACGACGGCCATTAATGGCGGAAGGAGCGCAAAAGCCGAGAAAACACAGTGAAGAGAGCGTGAAGCTGTTCGTAGGTCAAGTGCCCAAGCACATGACCGAGGCTCAACTCGTGGCATTGTTCAAGGAGTTTGCTCTTGTGGACGAAGTCAACATCATCAAAGACAAGACCACGCGTGCTTCTCGAGGTTCCTGTTCCACACTCTCTCTTTTCTCAACTGCATTTTCTTTACTCTTTTACGCTAAATTACTATGCTCTCGTTTTTAATAAATCTCTCATTGTTCCGGATCATAATGCGCGATTCGAGTTGTTGTTTTTCTTGTTTAGTTTTTTTCAATTTAATTGTGGTAGATTTCTGCTGTTATAGTTTGAATTTTGTGTTTTGAAGCCCTAATTTGGTCTCAGTGTTATATCAGGGTGTTGTTTTCTAATATGTCCGTCTAGGCAGGAAGCAGACAAGGCGGTGGATGCGTGTCACAATAAGAGAACTCTCCCCGGGGTAATTCGTTTCCGGATCTTCCTCTCTTGCACTATTTCTGCAGTTGTACTTTCGTTTCATGCATTGCTCAACCTGTTCACAGGAATGCCAATTATTGATTTGGATAGTTAATTGTTGCAGTTTTGCAGTATTTTCTAGTAAATTTATGCTCCAGAGCACATATGAAACTGTGAGTTCTCGTGGTCAACTACACGATATTGTTTGCTATCTCTAATGCTGATGACTGTTTATGTGAGGATTGAGGATTATGTGGTGAATTAACTTCAGTTGAACTCGTGGAAGTGTTGGAATGCATTGTTTAATTCAATTAGTAAGCAAAAGGTACTGAAAAAGAAGTCAATTCTTGTTGATTATGTGCACTCGTTTTCATGGTTTTGCTAATGCCTGGGGTTTTCCAATGGTTGAAAGAGAAATTAAACTTCAGTTGCAATAGTTTAGTTTTTCGTTTGTTTATCATTTTTTGTTAATTTATTTTTCTTACTTGATGATTGTTGTATAATTTTGCATGCTTTTTGTTTAACCTTTAGATTCTTGGTTTGGTTTTGATTTTCTCTCGGCTTTAGTATTAATTATAGCTAGTTTTGCTTTTGGGCTTTTTCAATTCTTAGTATTTTATTTATGCTTATGTTTTGGTTTCATATTTTTATATTTGTTTCTTAATACAATTTCTTAACTTTTTTGTAATTTTTTGAAAGTTTTGGTTTATAAGTATTGACTAATGTTTGCTGCTTCTTTTTTTCTTCACCAAATCTGGATGTAAATATTCACATTTTTGTCTCTTCCACCATTTTTGCATTTGTCTTTGGTGTTGGTTTAACTTTTTATTTTGCATTTGGTGCGGCCTTTAACCATTTGCATTTGAGTGTTTCTTTTTTCTTTCTTTTTGACAGTGCTATATTCTAATTTTGCTCGTAATATTTTGTCTTCGTCTTGAATGTTAATATTCCCAACATTTTTTTATTTAACTTAGAGTATGTATGATGGGACATCGACGTTAGTTAGAACCTCGGTAAAAGAGACATGCGAATTTTCAATCCCTATAGGACTACACCAAGAATCATCTTTATGCCTGGATCTTTTTGCCTTAGTAATGAATGTATTAAGTAAACATCTACAAGACGATATACCTTGGTGCTTGCTATTTGCCGATGGCACTATCTTTAACGATGAAATAAGAAATGGGGTTAATGGAGAGAAGCTTTAGAAGTCAAAGGGTTTAAAATAAGTATGAGCAAAATAGAGAGTATGACTTGTAACTTTAGTGGTAATAGGAGTATTAGTGAAGTGAAAGTTGAGTTAGATGGACAAGAAATACCTCAAAAGGAAATATTTCGGTACCTAGAATCAATCAATTAATGAAGATGGAGAAATTGGAGAGGATGTCAATCATACAATAAAATCGGGTTGAATGAAATAGAAAAGTGCATCTGGAGTGTTTGTAATTGACGTATATCAGTAAAGCTAAAGGAAAAAAAATTCAGGACAACTGTTAGGCCTGCACTATTGTATGGAATTGAGTGTTGGGCTATTAAGAAGGAGTATGCTAACAAGATGAGTGTAGCGAAAATGCAAATGCTTAGATGAATGTGCGGTAAAACTTAAAAAGTTAGGATTCGTAAGGAACAAATGCGAAAAACTATAAAAGTCGCTCCTATAGTAGAGAAGATGAGAGAAAACCGCTTAAAATGGATTGGTCACATACAACGTAGGCCCTTTAGTGCTTCAGTTAGGAAGTATGATGATATTAATCTTAATCAAGCTAGGGGTAGGGGTAGGCCAAAATTAACACGGTCATCGGCAATTCGAAAAGACCCGAAAGACTGCCATCTATATGGTGACATGGCATTGATCGCGTGGAATGGCGAAAAAAGATTCATGTAGCTGACCTCAAGTGATTGGGATTAAGGCTTTGATGTTTTTGTTATAGAGTTTGTTTTTGACTTTAAATTTTTTCTTTATATTTACCCAATGAGTTTAGTTCCAATTTATGTTTTGTTTTACTTCTTTGTTCTAATTGCATTTTTTCCTCTTCGGATTTTGGTTTTGTTTTTCAAGTTTGGTTTTGGCATTGCTTTTAGGTTTTTTAATTTTCTTTTAGTTTTGCTTTGCGCTGTTAAGTTTACTTGCCTTTGTTTTCGTTTTCTTTGATTTTCCGTTGCATTGATGATTTAAAACTTCTTTAGGATTCGATCACGAGTTTTATTTTTATCTATAAAAGAATATTGATGAATATAAATGTATATTATCTTATACATATGTGATATGTGAGTATATACATTTAGTAAAGGATGCTCATATATATACAAGACATTTAGGTGGCTCATATATTACAAGACATTTAGGTGGCTCATATATTACAAGGCATTTAGGTGGCTCATATATTACAAGGCATTTAGGTGGCTATGCTCCCGCGATAAGACTTAGTGCTATTATCATGACTATGCTTGGGCATTAAGCCATTTGGTCTTTCATTCATGAGCAGACTTAGCCGGTTAGTGGTATAGATGTCCTGAGAAGTATGTTATGCTTGAGCTTTGGAATTTGTAGGAGGTGAAATTTACCCATCAAATAAGCTTACTCTCTGTCTCTAAAACTTTGTTGTGCTGGTACTTAAGCATTTTAATGGTGCAGGGGTATGTTTGATAACATTGGAAATTTAGGTCTCACTTGGTTAGAGTTTCTCTTTCTGCCTTTTGGTTTCTGTTCCTAGTTTTAATTTAAATACAGGAAGATAAACACGTTTGGCAACTGTTCCTGTTTAACCAACTTCAAATTTGTTGCCAGAATTTGCGAGATTATTTCGAGCTGTGATATGGTGTTCTTACTGTCCTCCTTGAAAACATGAAAGACCAACTAATGCTCCATTGGTTTCCTGGAAAATAACTTCTGGAGAATGTTTTCCTCATTTATGATGTTTGCTCAAAATTGGAAAATTCCGTTAATGCATTAGATTTTAAAAATCAACTATAATACGCCAACTCCCCCATAGAGTTAAGGGTGCCAAGCTTGGCAAGTTATTTTGTATGTAGGTGAGTCTCTAACAACTTACTGATGCAATGCTCAGTAAGTCATTTTCATATGAGCTTGAGACCCTTTAATCTTCAAAAACTTTTCTATCTCTGCCTTGGTGTTCAATTTGTCTCTATCAGTTCCTATTTCATCTCGATTTGGCCCCGTGCAAGTTATTTTGTTAAGAGGGCTTCATCCGAAGATAAAGACCAAGTGAGGCATTTAATTTAAGATGGAGGACATATGTGGAAATTATCTTTTTGTTTTTGATAGACCTCTATGAGTCTACGACCTTCATCGTGTTACTGCACAACAGTAGTTTTTTCCCCCAGTTCCTTACTACTTTACCTTCACTAAGAGGTTCCAGATTTGCTCATGATCGTAGTGGAAATTTCATCAGGCATGTTACCCAGCAGATGGTTATGATAACTAGAGTTCAATGAGCTCTTTAAGTTCTGTTTTTCTGATGGTTTAAGAAAATCACTACTAGTCATATGCTGGCACTATCCAGTAAATAACTATGCTTTCAAGACTTTAAATGAAAGCTGCTTCTAGATTGGCCTTTTCTGATCCAAAGTTATCCTGTTTTCTGTTCTATTCAGGCATCTAGTCCATTGCAAGTAAAGTATGCTGATGGCGAATTGGAAAGGCTTGGTGTGTAATATGCTATTTCATTGATTCTTTGCATATACTTTCAACTTTTTGTTCATAAGTCTCACTCATAATTTCATTTAATATGGCTAATTACTTTATTTATGTTCTGTAACTTAGAGCACAAACTTTTCATTGGTATGCTTCCGAAGAATGTGTCGGAGGCTGAAGTGTCTGCATTGTTTTCCCAACATGGAACTCTAAAAGACTTGCAAATTCTGAGAGGTTCTCAGCAAACAAGCAAGGGTATTTATCATTTATCGTTGGTCCATCCTTTATCAATTTGGTGCAGAATGCTGATTTGAAGCTTGCAGCTTGACTATGTTGACAGCTTTATGAGAAAATCTAATTAATCTGGATGGTGGCAGGTTGTGCGTTTGTAAAGTATGAAACAAAAGAACAAGCTGTGGCAGCAATTGAGGCTCTGAATGGGAAGCACAAGATGGAGGTTTGTGTTTATCTGCCAATTTTTCTTGATCAAGATATTCTCATCTTGAAAATGCATGGGCGCTTTAACAGTTTGACAGAGATTGTTTTGAGTAGTCACAAGTGTTGCATGCTTTGAAATGAAACACGTTTCCTCATTTTGTTCTTGATTATGTTTCTTTTGGATACATTTTGCTTCCCTGTTATTTTACTTCACATCAGCTTTAGTGCACCCATTAGGAGGTGTCATGATATCAGTCTTAACCAATCTAGGGTAGTGGAAGACCAAAGAACGTGGACAAACATAATAGAGAAAGATATTGAAGGAATGTGGATTATGTGACGGCCTTGCATTGGACCACATTGAATGGGGGAAAAGGACTCATGTAGCCGACCCTACGTGGTTAGGACAAAGGCAGTTGAACCGAGTTAATTTATTCAAGTGCAAATTTGCTGACAACCTCATATAGGAATTCATGTATAAGAGAAGTACAATTTGCTATCATCCATTTCATCAAAAGAAGTTTTGTCCCAAAACTTCTGAATATTTATATTCCATAGCATGTAAGGTTTATATACACTGCAATGTACATGATATACCTGTTAGAATTGGTCTGGTTTGAATGAAAGTAATTAATGTGCCATCTTTGGTTGAAATGTCAGTGGTGGACAATGGCCATACCTCTCCATGTGCTTTTACATGTGTGGTGCATGTGAATACCATTATCCTCTAGACGACTATTGATATGATATGCGTCCAGATCAACCATTTTAAATAGGGTTAGGAAATAGATCCCAGCGCATAGGTCGACAGCTTCTATCGCTTTACTGCTTTTACAAGTGCCTATTAATCGCCAAAAGGTTTCTCAAATATTTGCTGGAAAGAGTCCAGTGAAGGATGATCTGGACAAGTTCTGATTCCTGCTGTAAACCTTAATATGACATGCATCTAGATTTGGATGGAGAATGCACTTGTTCATGGATTTTCAAGGACTGCAGAGCGAAAGCTATAAAACTCTTGCATGCATTGCCACAGCGGAGTGGAGCCATTATGATAGTTCTGCTTGTAGAATGGTTTATGGTCCACTTAAACTGATTCTGATTTGCTTACCTCCCTATTGTGTATTCATTTGAGTGCCCTAAATTTATCTTATATGGTCACAGTATGTTCCAACTGCAATCCTAGCTGGTCTATTTGTGTTTCCTACGTTTGGCTACACATTATTGAGAAGTGGATGATCCTCTCAGCAAGTTGGGCTGTCTGTTCTAATCTTGGTATCTTTCTTAAGTAGGGTTCAACCGTCCCTTTGGTTGTAAAATGGGCTGACACTGAAAAGGAAAGGCAAGCTCGGAAGGCTCAGAAAGCCCAATCACAGGCTTCAAATTTTGCAAATGCCGACTCCACACAACACCCATCTCTATTTGGAGCTTTGCCAATGGGTTATATCTCTCCATATAATGGTTACGGATATCAGGTTTGTTCCATCATATTCATTGTTTCATTATCTTGTTCGAATTTCTTGTTCATACTCTTAAAATCAAGAGTAGTGCTACGCGTGCAACCAAAAGTATCCCAAAAATCTTACAACTTTTAAATCAATCAGAGATTGACAAATAAGATACACGGAGCGGGTCAACTTCATTTAAATTGACACATCAGGTTGGAAATATTTTGGGATACAAATGGCGGGACGTTTAGCATTATTCTAAAGTCAAGCATCCATCTCTTGCCCATCTATGTTGTTCATTGTGCTTCATTTGTTTCTGTGTCACGCTTGTTGGTTTTGCCACTCGATGCTAAAAAATCGACCTGGTTAACAATTGGTTGTCTAAGCAGGCTACAGGAACTTATGGACTCATGCCATATCGCCTGCCGCCATTGCACAATCAGCCCCCATTCCATAACATGATTCCACCTGTAAATCAAGGTAGTTCAATACGTGGTGCCAGACCTGATCTTTCCCCTGCTATATCTCCAAGAAACTATGCTTTTACAGCAGTACCCAGAGTTCAGTATCCTCTAGCCTATCCTGGAGGATTGATTAATAGCAGGCCTATGAGTGGCCCTCCAAGTCCTGCACCACCTGTGATCACCAACAGTCAGTCTGCAGCATCTTCAAGTGTCAGTGCAAGTCCTGGGGATCAAGTTGAAGGTTGTTGAATATATTCTTGTGATTACATCTCATTTATATTTGTATTCCCCCCACCCCAAGTGTTTTTCCTCTCTGACGTATATGTGAATAATCTGCTCTGAGTGCAGGTCCATCTGGCGCTAATTTATTTATCTACCACATTCCTCAAGAATTTGGTGATCAAGAGCTTGCAAATGCCTTTCAAGCATTTGGGAGGGTCTTGAGTGCGAAGGTTTTCGTTGACAAAGCGACTGGTGTTAGCAAATGCTTCGGTATAGACAGTTTTACTTTGTTGAATACGCATTTAGTCATGACCATATGTCAATCTCTAATCATCCAAGTGCTAGCAGGTTTTGTCAGCTACGACTCGCCAGCTTCTGCACAATCGGCTATTAATATGATGAATGGCTGCCAGTTAGGTGGTAAGAAGTTGAAGGTTCAACTTAAACGAGACAATAAACAAAACAAACCTTACTGATTTGAAGGTAAGCCACGGAAGAGCCTCAAAACTCTACCAAATGTGTCCACAAGCAACTTAAAACATGTAGGAGTTACTGCAGTGTGAGCTTCTTTGGGGGCGGATCTGGGACAAAGTTCGGCTATATGAGCTACCCTTCCTACTTGTACTCAACCATGCTTCAAAGTCCCTGACACTGTAATTCTTGGTTATTTCTGTGCCACTGTAATTTGTAATTTATGTAACATGGAATTTCATTTAGACATTGACTATCAATTTATTGATTCTTCCTTCTAAAGTATTATTTGTGGCTTAAGTTCCTTGAAAACTTCCTTGGAAAATCATCTTTTGTTTCTCTATCAAAAGTAACATCTGTTGAAAATTTTTACTTTTTGGACTTTCTTTCTTTCCATTTATCAACATATGATTAGGGAAGGAAATATGTCATGTACTAAACATATTCTCTGTCTTGTGAGCTCAAGGGGTTTGGTATCTCATTCTTTCCTCGATATCATACACCATTTCCTAACTATCTATGGATTGCTCAAAACATCGTATATTATTAGAACCCATTGCAACCATCGTCCTGTCAACGCAGTGTCCTAAATGGTTATTTTGAAATGCGAAGTGTGAGAATTCATTGACTTGATCACATGTCTTTTCTGGTGAAGTCGCCTTTCCACGAGCAGCGAGTGTTCAGGTACTTGGTGTTCAATGTGTATTTACATGTTTGAGTCTTCAAGTATTTGGTATCGTGCTGCCATTTGATTTAATATTTGTGTAATTTCTTTTATGGATCATAAATTTTAAGTACCTAGAAGGAAGAAGATATGAATAGATATTTATTGAATAGATATTCTTCAATGCTGATTTCTTTCTTCTTACTTGTTTCAGGTTGTTGGAGATGTGTCATTCGGAGACTTCCTTTAAATGTAATTCATCCATCATTTCTGCTTTTCCACTGGTGATGTGTCTCTTCGGCGAGTGGTACAAATAAGTGTTTTTTTAACATGGTCAATCTCTATAAAGTTCTAAATTACCATGCATGTTGCACTAGGGATATGCACGAACAATGAAAAGAGGAGGAAAGGAAAAATTTTGATGAGAGTTTTTTTGGACAAGCTTTTATAAGTTTAAATAATAGATCGAAGTATGGAGACTGATGAGAGATATTATTGCGAATCTGTGGTATTACCATTTTAGGTGAATTGCTAAAGGAATTTAATATACATTAAAAATGAGAGCCCTGGAGCTGACTCTTCTCGCTTTTATCAGATTTGATTCATACTGCTTTAAGTTCAGACAACGTTTTGAGGAATTTCCTGCGTATTGTTGTTGAATGAACATTATCTTCTGATTGAATAATTACTTTATTGAAATTGTTTCCTCTTTCCAGACCATTCCATCTGCCCACAGACACTTTTCTTGAAATGACTGGAATGATACTTTGCTAATTCTGGCCTTGATTATGCTGAGTGGACAAAAATATTGGGCATCAGGTAGATTTTTCTTAATTTACTTTTCTTTTCGATTTCCTTACTTTATAACAAGACTAGTTAATTTATGACTAGACTAACTTCATTATTAAACGTTATGGTATGTGAACATACATTTATTTTTCTTCTTTCTTATAACAATGCTAATGGTGATATGTTTGTAAACCGTGATTTGAGCTATACCATCCCAGAAAATTGATCTCTTTTTGAAAGCCTAGTTGTTAAAGGGTCCGATGAGGAAGTCGATACGTAGTGATATGTAAGATATGATATGTAAAGTGAAAAGGTAGTAATAGAGAGATAGAGAGAAAATTGTGGGACCCTTGAAAAATAAAATATCATATCATATCGACTACGTGATCGGAGCCTAGTAATCTATGTTTTCCTTGCAGCTCTCGAACTCCCATTTATGTTAAGCTTATACCATACGAATTTAACTTTCTATACTCTGACAGACTGACACTTCATCAGTTTTAATCATTTGATTTCTAAATGTGACTAAGGCATTGCCTTCCTTTACTGGTTATGCAGTCAATATACAAGGGCACAACAAGCTTCCTGATTTGTTTGAGCGCAAGACAGATCCTGTTGAAGACCTTGACAAGTCAATTACATTGTTAATGGAATCCTACTATTAGTTATAATAAAGTTCATAAGCTTCTGGATAAGTAATAGTTTTCTGTTTTTATTGAAGTTAGGGGTATTTTAGTAACTTTGAGGTTTGCTGGAAATGTTTCCTCTTGATCTAGGAGTTTGGAATAATTTACTAGTATCTAGATGATACTGAATCCTTACATGATTCTTGTTTAAGTGATCTTTAATTAGTTTCCAGTTAGGAATGCAAATCCTTTGGGAATTAGGAATTAGTACTAGCCTTTACTAGGTTGTAAAAGTTTTCAGTCTTCAGACAGCGAGTTCAATGAACAAGACTTTTCCAGCAACTATTTCCTATCTTTTTTGAATTCTGCGATGCTCAAGGGCCTTGGTGTGATTCCTACGGTTGCCTCGGTGTGAAGCCAGGCGTTTTCATTCTTTTGTTTCTGCTTTCCCCAAGATCGGACATCCACACACCTCTCAAATCCTGTATTAGCGAACCTCAAAACCTAATCCTGCCAATGTACTATTTAAACCCTAATCACAGTCTTCTAACAGCCTCTATTTTTTCCCCCTGCGTTCTTTATCAATTTGGCGCAACCTTTGTAGGCTGTGTGACCACGCTTGTCCTCCATCAAGTGGTAATATTTAGAAATATGCAGTTGTTTTGTTATGGTACATTACCTTTTCATTTTTCAGTTTTTTGTTTGTTCATGATGTTTTATATGTCATGGTGGATACAGGATTTACAGTTCACAGTTCACACTAACTTGTTACAACTAAACAATAAAGCACTAATACTCTCTCTAGACCATGAGTTGGGCTCAAACTTGTATCTGACATTGACACACGGCAAAATGTTCTGACATGCTCATGTTAGTGTCAGGACTCTGGAGGTTCTTGAATATTTCTTTTTGAAGCATGTACTGTGACACCTCTTATATGTTTAAGGGGTCAAGTGGAAGTTCATCCTAGAAGACGGAGTCAATGTTTAAATCCAAGGGGCTGTATGTAAGGTAAGAATGGGGTAAAGCAGTGCACTTTCTCCGAATTGACATCTCGTATAGGTGGTGTTGGAAGATCAATTTTTTCTTGTTATCAAAATGCAGGTGTTTGCCTTAACATATGTGTGTGTGTGTGTATATAACCTTGTCCTCAACATGTTGTCCTCTCTTGGAAAGTTTTTTTGTGTGTCATTTCGTTGGGATCAGAGCTTTTTAGCCATGAAATCTGTTTTGAGACTGTGATTTTGAATCAATCAAGTGAATTAAGTATACTTATTTATGACTTGTAGAACTGTTTTCCTTCATTTCTCTCTCTCTCTCTCTCTCTCTCTCTCTCTCTCTCTCTCTCTCTCTCT
>JAOTQG010102241.1:0-13463 GCA_025631175.1 Iris virginica
TCTCTCTCTCTCTCTCTCTCTCTCTCTCTCTCTCTCTCTCTCTCTCTCTCTCACACACACACACACACACACTAGATGCGATCCTTGGAAACCATCACAGATCTCGTCCAGATCTGAACTCAACGTTATATAAGATCTGATCCTTGCTCGTGGGCGTCTTCTCGAGCAAGCAGGTTCCTGCTTTAGCTCTAGGTTTTGAAGAAGGCGATCGGACAGCAGAGGAAATCGGTCGGGGATGGATGAGGAGGATTTGAAAGCGTCGGAGGGGAGTAGTCGGAGAAGTTTGGACTAAGAGAGGTGACTTGATTTTAATTTAATTTAATTTAATATATTACATCCTTGAGAATGACCTTCTTTCACCTTCTTTGCGAGCTGGAGAAATTCTTTTGCAATCAACTTTGCATCTGAGTTCCCATCAATGGAAAGGTTGAACACAGATGAAATAATGCTCTGTGTCATGACTATTCGGCAGAATTATTCATTGTGATAGCATAAAGAAAGAAGAAGTTTCAAGGCAAAGTTGTTCTTCATCACTACAAATACCGCATGAGAAAATAGAGCCGGCCTGTGGTTGTTGTGTAAGGGTGATGTTTGTGGGTTGGTGATGAGTAGGATGATTTTTGGGTGGGATTGGAACTTATTGAGTGAGTTGGGCTTTTCTTGGTTGACTTCTTGCATTCTGGCAAAACTGGAGTCTAATAGGGTTCTGCTATACTATAAGGCTCTCAGGGGCTTCTTAAGGCGTGATTAAATGGTTCACAACGTACTTCTTAGTTAATCACGGTTCTGAATCAACAAGTAATGATATGTAATAATTTGCTGAAATTCACCCTCTATTTTCTCGCAATCTCAGTTGCAGAGTCCTCGGTGCTGCACAAAATTTTGAAATATTTATACAATGCCCAGCAAGAATGAGATCATCCAAAAACGGCACCAGTTTCGAAATGTAGCCCAAATATATCATGTGGTATCCCATTTCATTATTTGTGAACCGACAATTAGCACCGATCCATTTATTCCTAATTCAGTAGCTTGGCTGCATAGGTGTTTGTGATCAGTTTTGTTCTTTCATACTATTAATTTTGATTTTTTTAGGCGATATCATGTTTTTTGATGAATCTATCGGTCATTCAGCACAAAATTGATCCATCAAATTTAACACTGATTCATCAAATTATAACGCTAGTGATTCAGCACAACATTAATCCATCAAATTTAACACCGATCCATCAAATTATAACGCTGATCCATCAAATCTTACACTAATTCATCAAATTTAACATTGATCCATCAAATTTGAACACTGGTCCATCAAAATAAGATTGATCCATCAAAAAAAATTACTGATCCATCAAAATTTTATCGAGAAATGACGAAAATACTCTTTATCCGAACAAAAATTACAATTTGTGCCACCGTCATTCAATTTAATCTCACCATCTAGTATTTTTAGATTTAACGGTTAAGATTGGTTCTTAGATTCTTAAATTATTTGTGATTCTCATTTGAATAGCTTCATATATATATATATATATATATATGTTTACGTTGCCATATTGGTGGCCTTGACTTGAAGATGCACCATATTCAAACTATTATTGCTCTTTAATTTGTAAATAAAATTATGCTGATCATCATGATCTGTATTAATATTGAGCAAAAAGTCTATGAAAAGAAGATGCATTTTATTAACAACCCACTTGGTACAACATATGTAAAATTTAAGAAGAAAGAAAATTGAAGCTAGTATGAGATGTGTACTTGTCATGATGTTATGTTAGGTGACTAAACAACCACACCTTGCTTCAGTTTACATGCCTTCTTTGTGCACATTATAAAATTTCCCCCTTATCTTGCCCCAATCTTCAACCCCTTACTCATTTTCTCTTCCATCCCAAGAAAAATTAATGATTATCCAAGAAAACACCTCACTTATGTGTGTGAGCTCTACTAGAAGTAGAAGTTGCAAGAATGCAAATGAACTTTTTGACATCAAGAAGACACCTCACTTTTAAGACCATTTGTGTGTATGTGAGGAGTGAGCTCCTACTAGAAGTAGAAGTTGCAGCTGCTCCACTAACAATCCTCGTTTAAAAAAAAAAAAATTGGAAAAAAAGAGAAGAAGTTGCAGCTGCTGGTCAGGCTCAAAAAATGCAAAAATGTTAAGAGCAGGCAAAATGAGCATATTGGATTAATACAGAGTATTATTCTTACAAGGGGAATCAATGTAGTGAAAACAGTACACCTATAAAGAAAACTAGTAAAGGATGGGCTACTTACAGGTTGTAAGCAGCCAATTGAATGGTGCTACCTTAGCAAAACACATCAATTATGTAAAGAATTAATGAATCTGTACACTCTTGAATATGATCTTTAAAAGAAAAAGAAAAAAACCAAATTGGAGGGGTATTAACTCGAGAGTAGACCGAGGAAGGACTCGTGCTTGTGGTTGCCTTCAATCCACCATGGCTTGAATCCAACGGCACTAGTACTACTGATAGTACTGAGCTCTTCTTCAACAGGGGCAGGCATATTGAGATCAAGGAAGTCACGAATTTCACGATTCGGTTCTTGAATCACAATGCTACTGTTTTGTGTGGATTTAACCTCTGATATCAAGTGTGATCTTTTGTGACCTCCCAAAGCTTGTCCGGATGAGAAAACTCTAAAGCAAATTGGGCACTCATGTGCTCCCTTACTCATCATCTTCTTTGATCCAAGCGAACTTGGTTCGGCTGATTTTTCAGAAAATCCAGTCATGAGCATCATCTCCTGATCAGTGGGCTCGGTATTCTCGATGTCATTTTCCCAGAAGTCAATTCTCAAACCCGAGCAGCCTTTCAGCTTCTTGTGACCTGCTCTATGGCCTCCAAGAGCTTGATAAGAATGGAAAGCCTTGTTGCAAGTAGTACACTCAAATTTGCTCTTCTTTGGGTCATGAGAGTCCTTGTACAATTCTTGAACATCTTTAGTTCCATATGCTAATTCCTCAGAGCAGCCTATACCCAATTCAGGATCAAGCAAATTGAGAGCACCCTTTCTCTTTCTTGAGTTAGATTTGCTAGAAACCAATTCATCTTGATCATCAAACTCATTTTCCTTGCTCAAAGTCTTTATTTCCACTTTAGTATTTCCAAGAAAATCATCACCTTGAGTTTCTACTTTCTTCACCTCAGACACATTTCCTGGAACCTCAGAAGCACCAATTTTTTTTGACTTCAAGTCCCAGATATCCAAAACAGTAGAGTTCAACTTCCTATTTCTCAGTTTCTTGATCTTCACAATACCACCATTACACATAGATTTCTTACCTCCAGTTTTAGCGCTAAACTTCACTAGATTAGCTTCTACAAAAGCAGAATTATTATCAGAAGCTTCCCCAACAGAATTCAACCCATCCCACTGGCTCACATCCCTAGAAAGCATCATCAAACACATAGCAATCTCTTCCTGTTCTTGCTCATTCTCGAACACACTTGTTGAAGCATTATTATAATTATTATTTTGACTAGCATTGATGGAGATAGAAGAAGAAGCTGTAGTATTAGTATTTGTGGTAGTAGTAGTAGCCATGTACCTTTTAGCTCCCCTCCTTGATCTCTTTTTCCTATTTGGAGCAAAATTCTCATTATCTGATTGGCTATCCAAGACTAGCTTTTGATTAGCACTGGTCCAAGAATCTCCCTCCAAAGTAGCAGTAGTAGTACTGTTATGTGACACTTTGTCAGAGTGACATTTCATATGTCCAAACAAGGCCTTCCAAGACTGAAACCCCTTACCACATTCCTTGCACACCTTGTCCAGAAGCAAAGTATCTTCATGGCTTGAATCCTTAAACTTGCATGTCTTCTTGGGATTCTCTCTTAATCCATAACCCATATCGCCCAAATTTGAGCTACCATTGCTAATCAGAGATGAAAGCTTCTTCTTGTGAAGCTTTTTTGCTTGATCATGTTCAGCTGAATTGATCACGTGAGACCTCATGTGACCCCCCAGTGATCTGCCACAGGGGAAGCTCTTGTTGCACAACTTACATATGTGCTTTAGCACTTCTTGATCTTCCCCCATTGAATTTGTTCCGATCCAATACAGGAAATTCAGATCAACTCAAGAAATGATCAAGAAACAGGGGAATTCAAGAAAAGAAAGCAGACCCAGATCAAGAACGACTGAAAACTTAAATCTGATGTGAAAATTCAAGTGGGTTATGAATTTTTTTGCATAATGACGTGATGAAAGAAGAACCCATCTCAGATTTCATTGAATTTTGATTAGAGAACAAGATCTGGTGTTCAAGAAAAGCAGAGAGAAAGAGATGACAGAGGAGGTTAGCTACTCACTACTAGCACTTGCAGGTAGTAGAGAATTTCGAAAGAGCAAAAAATTCAAATTTTGAAGAGATGGGTCAGTTAACTTTGTTGCTAATGATGTCGATGAACAGGCAAAAAGGAATGAGGAAAACTTGAAAGAGGAGAAGCGGTTTACTCTCTCTTTCTCTCTCCCACCCTTTTCTTTCTCACTCTATTCTCTCTCTCTCTCTCTAAGTGTAACAACAAATGCAGGGGGGGGCTATATTTGGAGGAGGAGAAATCCATGCATGGAAGCAAAGATAAAAAGAGGTAAAGGAAAGAATAGATGGCAGCACGTGTACTCAACTGAGAATCCTACGCCAACCCAATCCAACGGCTGACGTTTGTCCCAAGTGGCCATCCCTATGGTTGAGGAACTTCCTAACTCCAAACTAACTGCTCTGTCCTGCCCAAGTCCTGCCCAGGCTGTCTCATTAGTTTGTACTTAGTAGCTCCAAGATTGCCTCGATTTTTTCAGCTCCAATTCTAACTTTCTTATGACTTAATTTTTTTTTTTAATGTAAATGAATTATCTGTCATAGAAAAAGATTAAATCAACAGCTAAAATGCAATTGTACAGAAAAGAAAAGAGGAGAAAAATATAAGAGAAACTAACTAACAGCCTTACCCTGCTGCCCCTGCCCTTACCTGATCTCTCTCTAACTATTCTTTCCTTTGTCTAGCTACTAAGGAAGCCCACTCCACCAAGTGAAAGGTTCCACTCTCTGGCCGCTATTCTCTCTTGTACACTTTCTCTCTCCTCTCTTCTTTTTCTATATTTTCCCCTTTGCTCAACTCTTTATTCATTTAAAATACCACATAGATCCCACAATGTGGGTCCCCCCAGTTACCTTCAATACAATCACTTGAACTTGCCAATGGGAGCTTCACATGTTAGTAGTAGTAGTACTCTGCTCCCAAGTCCAAGTCATTTATGTTGCTTCGTGAGGGTAGTTTAGTCATTTGGACAAAGATCATGCTCACCATGACTTAGTTAGGGGGGGGGGGGGTGCAGTTTAGGAAGAAGGTAGAGGAAAGGACCTACAAACCTTTAAGTAGAATGTAAAAATAAGAATCCACAAGCCTGCAATTTGAAGCTTTGTTTTAGTAGCCTATAGTCCAAGCGTATTTTGGCATATTTCTCTCTTGCAAATCTGTTGTGAAGTAGATCCTTCCTTCCAAGTGTTTTACTATACTCTGCTCTTGCTTCTCTAGTGTTAGTTGGCTAACCACTCTTTACTGTCTTTCACATTCCTACTCCACTTGTTATCTTCTTTACTTTTTATTTTCTGATCAACTCCCCTATTTTCAATCCCTCCTACATCCATATTATGAGCTAACTAAATGGCACAATGCACGCGGTCGCGGCTTCACGTATATAAGGACCTAATTTATGCCATACGTCCTTGATAATCGAAAGATTTTTCGTTCTTGTAATAAGCTTCTTATACTAGACACCAATCTCCTTGCAGGATCGTTAGTCACTGACTAAGTTCTACGTTTATATATTATGATCTCAAAACGTTATAAAATTTCCATCCATCGAGGTCAAATATTACCAAAATTAAGGGGAGACGAACCTGAATTATGCTTTAATAGTCAACAGGACTAAAATATTTCCAAGTAGGATTAAATTGGCTTGCATCTTCACTTGCTTAAAGAGGTTCATGCCTCACATACAAGTTATACTTTTCCATCATATAAGGTTGTTTTACAGGTAAAAGCAGCTAGCTCTCAGAAGCTTACTAATCAAATATGGGGAATAAACAAACAACATGCTTAAAGGGAAGGCACTGGTAAATTAATCATAAGCCTGCAGAAGTATCTTCTTAATTAATTAAACTTGCTTCTTATGCTTGATCCCTATTATTTAAGTAATTAACAGAACTTGTCTGGAGTTTTGGGTGCTTAATTAAGCTTTTGGAAGTTTTCTTTTTTTGCTCAGCCAAGCTTTTGGATGTTAGTTTCATGTTAACTACTGTAACCTTGTCACAGATTGCCTCAGCATATATACTTGGCTTAAAAATCTAGTGTGGGTACTGCCGGCCTTTAGCTCGAAGCTTGAGCCGGCTAAAATCACCTTCCTTGCGCTAACCGGAAAGCAAATGTCTTATTAATTAGCAACAAACTAATCGCATCTTTGTTCCGATAATATCCCTTCATTTCTGCCTTTTTTAGCCAGCCGGCAGTTTAGTACAATGTTTAGCTGTAACTTGTCAAACTTAGCTATTTTCTTTTGTTGCTATGCAGTGAGCAGAGAGAAGTGGTGAGTACAAGGAAACAACAGAATATAAATTGCTTTTCTAAACTTGCTAATTATTCTATTAAGTTGACATGTGAATCGACGTTATGCCGAGTGTTCATTGGCCGGTGCTTATTTATGCATTATAACGGTGCTAATTTTTATCGCGTAATCAGCTAAATCATATGGATGTTTGGCACGTAAAACAAAGAAAATTCACATTGCTTCTTTCCCTAAGTCAACAATCAAGGAATTTCCTAGTAAAAATAACCTCTAGTTATGCTAATTTATCAGAAGGGATTAGTAGTTGTGGAGTAATCTGTCCTTAATGGGGTAGTTCTTCATCAAATTTGGCATTGTCAAGCTGTTTTTCTTCTTTTTGTTGAAGGGTTGTCCAACCACTACCCTTTTGCCATGTTTCCCACAGAATAGTAGCAATTAATTGTTTTGAAATTTATGAAAAGCACTTTAATTCTGGCACTTGATTTCTTGCCAAGCATATGCTGTGTTTTTTTTTTTTTTTTAATAATAATAATAGTTATTATTATTATTTTTTACTCTTGAAGCACAGTTCAATGGATCTTGTTTCTGCTCATGAGGACCACAAATTAGGCCATCTACACCCCCTATGAAGGTGGTTGTATTAAGTATTAACACTTGCTTGTATTTTCGCTTGAGTTGGGATGGTTCTATCTGAATTCATATAAGATTGATCACATTAATTAGCACAAGAACTGCTACTAATCATCGACGAGGGTCCACCTGGTCGACCCTAGTTGAACAAACGGCTCTGGCGCCTCCATCATCTACTTTTGACTCCAAATTCCTCTTCAAGCACCCGTCGATGCAAATTGCTTAATGCGTATGCTAGTACTCCGGAAACTTTTATGTATGCATATGTGTGATATACTATTACCCAAAGAAACTTCACTTAAGAGTGAAGAGAATAGGCTTTTCCAAAAGTGATATGCTCAAATTGACAAGCAGACACCTTACAAGGAAAGTTTGGCCACTCCTTGTCTTCTCCCCATGCCCATGGTATTAACATTTTAAGAAAACTAGCTAAGATAAGATGCCCTACTTTGGTTTTATGCTCCCTCAAGCTCTTCTCATCATCCATGACATGATCTAACCTCAGAAACCACCAAACATGGGCAAATTGATAAGCGTTTCTCGCTTCCACTTGTTGTCATCGCTATCAACCACCCATCTTGGTATCTCATTTGACCTAGTATACTTCTTTGTCTAACCCAACAGAAACTTTTTCTTGTCTAAACCTATAGAAACATCACAGAGTAGGATATTCCATTTCTGGATCTATAGTTGTTGCATAAATGCCAAATTCCCGGCCCAAAACTGCACTGGACACTCAAGTGCTCAGCTATACAATCCTATAATGCCAACTTGGTTATAGTTAACATACTGCAAATCTTGTGATTCATAGTTTTGGGGAAATATGACCATAATAGTACAAGACAAAAATGATATTGTTCAAAACTATGAGGGGATACATTTTGATACACTAGGATCTCTGGCATCCTTCTAAACATGTTTTCTTTGTTCCAAAGATATTTGCCATTTCTCCAAGAAAATTTTAGCTATCACAAACTATTTCCCAAGTATTGAAACATAGAAAGGATGTGCATGTTTGTTAATGTGGTTTTGGTAATTTGTGGGCCTCACAAGCAAATAAGGATACTACAGAAAAAATAAATTTGGGGTGAAAATATAGAGAGTGGATCAGCAACTTATAATGTGAAAGTTCAATTTACCGAGCAGTTGCTCAAGAAACAGCCTTTTACTACAATTCAAAGCAAAGATCTATCCAGTGAATGTGCTCTCAATTTCTAGGCCAAGTGGGTCTTAGTTGAAGGAGACTTTTATCTGAAAGAAGTGCTTCACTCCCTCTAAAGTAATGTAATATGTTGAAGGATGTCAGTGTTTAATTGGCCATCAAGTTCCAGCTGAGCAGCTAGACAGCAATTTGTGATGTTGATTAAAGAAAATTGAAAAATTAGCAAATCTCTTTTTGAATTGAATATACTCAGTTGCACCAAGCACTTAGTCATATCTATGAGTTGAGTCTTGGTGGTTAGGCCATGCCTACTCAACTGTATCTTGGTAGATTAAAGTTAGATAACTTGTTCTTTCAGAAGATTAAGTTGACAAAAGAAAATGATCAGCATGTCAAAAGACTCTTTCTCAGTACTCTCAACTAACCAAATTCCACACACACACACACACAGTCGGTTCTAATGCATGTATGCAGATTTTTCTAGCACTTATATAATGCAGATATGTCAAGTAATGACTCTGTGTGTGTCTTTGTCTCTCTGCCTCTTAGTAAATGTATAAAGCAATTACAAAACCACCACTGTCTTTTTAATATGTAGACAAATCATAAAGGTGCATGGGTGGCTTTATATGGGTGATAATAATGATCCATGTGTAAGTGAGCAAGTTCTCACCAGCAATGCTTAGGAATACTCAAAAGGGTCAATGAAACTCTTAATAAGAAAGACTACATTTAAAACCCAAGAGTGGGGTCCATGTCTTACCTAGTCCCCTTTTGGATGGCATCATGGATCACAAGGATCATATGGACCATCATTGAGAGGTAGCTTGGATGAGCACTCCCCTCCCCTCCCCTCCCTTCCCCATTATATATGTGTGTCTCTCTCTGGCTTTCTTTATTAGTTGCTCTTTTAGCTACTACTAAGAAGTGAGGCCCTTTGCTTAGTTGCATGCCTTATCTGAAGCCATGTGCTTGTAAAGAATCAAAAGGTTTTGTTTCATATAAGACAATGGCTTATTGATGTCACTAGCAACCCCTAGTTTCATACTGCACACCAACTTACATAATGGTAATACATTTATAGTAGCTTTACCACTTTGGATTAGTTTAAAAAATTGGGGACCATTCTCACTATCCATCCCCACCCAATACTTAGCAACACTAAGAATGCATTATAGAGTTGCTGAATTATTCAAAAGTTCATTCCATTGGAATTGGATGATAAAGAAAGGGATAGTCGGGCACGCATGTTGTGGCTTGTTGAGATATCAACATTAGACCCATTGTAGTATAATAGTACCGGACCAGAAGCTACACTGGAGTGCTCTTTATTGAACTCAATATAGCATAAAATTCAAACAAAAAATCGATTGACAAGATATCGTACTCATCACATTGCGAAACCATTGCCTCGGAAGATAATATGATCCTCTCAAGATTTTCTGTGCGAAACCATTGCCTCAGAAGATAATATGATCCACTCAAGATTTTCTGTAAAACCAGAAGCATCATGGTTTTGGACACACTTGTTTCTTACGTAATAACGGGCAAGTGTTTGTAGTGGCAAGGGAAAACGAAATCAAGAACGCGTAATAACGGGCAAGTGTTTGTAGTGGCAAGGGAAAACGAAATCAAGAACGCGTACTTACTGTGACTTGTAAAGGCCTACTTTTTGCAATGTAAGTTATGGAACCATCACCAGTGTGCTCAGCTGAAATGGAATGTTGCATGTATTTCAAAAAAGAGAATGATTGAAAGCAACAAATCTATTGCCTTGAAGAACATGCCAGTCTAGTGCTGCACTGTTCTTGTATATTACAAAGGGGAAATCCCACTTCAGTGGTCATCAAACTTTTTTGACCACCTATGACCCCAAAAATACAGAGCTACTTTCTCATTACATTAGAAAAGGCCAGAAAAAGTGCTTTCGGTTTCACTTCGCTTCCCTTTCATTGGAGTAGAAGGATGGGACTATAATAACTAGGACTCTTTTTACCTGATTATTTACAATGGGTAAGAACTCCAACTAAAGGATGAAAGAACTGGTGCAATGGAATAAAGCTCATCACCTCCTAAAGAAAAAGAAAAAAAGGAGAGCGAGAAGCGTAAAATGGGAAAACTACTTTGGACCGACTCAACAACAAAAAAATTTCAGCAACGGAGTTGGTATGCGTTCCATTAAAGGGGTTTAAATAAGCACCAGCATACCAAACTTAGCCCTTCCCAGCTCCATCCTCATGTTTCCAAGCTTCAACTCCAAAGATCTCTTCCATCATACTGTAAGTAGGTAAGAAATCAGTTTGAGTCCTCGGACGGGTGAAATATCCAGCATCCCACACTTTTGCATCACAAGGCTCCAAAACAAATTCAGGGCTGCTCCAGTGCTTTCCATCACTGACCCTCCCTTGGCCAACTAGTGGAACATCACTTGTATCAAAGGATGTGCATGAATCATCTTGGAAATCATAATCTCCCTTTTCATCTGTTAGTGTTTTATCTGATGTCCGAGGTGAAGAGTCAAAACCAGGGTTGTTAGGTAACATCATTGGCCATGTTTCTGAAACACTAGTACTACCTTCATAACCACAAAAATTACTCTCCACATGGTATTCAAAATTTGGGTTTTGAAAACTCTCATCATCATGGCCATCAGAATCATCTTCATGAACCTCATTCCTATAAAGGTCCTCATCTTCTTCTGATTCATCACTTCCTTCCCACTCATCATTATCACTGTCGATGTCCATAGGACAACATCTGTTCTGGTCAGCCCTTTTTCGTAGCATGAAAACATTGAAATAATAGCTAACAATCTCTTCATTAGTCCGTGAAGGGAACACTAGAGCAAGACGGTCCCAAAAGTTCTTACCCGAGGATGCAGGATTAGAAAACACAACCTCATGGAAAACCTGCTCATCCTCGTCACTCCATTTTTTTGCAACTATCTCCCCCATATTATCAAAGCCCAGCTCTAAAAATCTCTCCAACCCAACAGTTCTCCTTAGGTTCACGCTTGCTTCTCTAATGTGCTGTCGTACACATCTTGTAGAGCCACGATCTTTACAGCAGCACTCAGTTCTACCACTTCCAACGTCGTTAATATCGCAGGCAACTGAACCAGCTTCAGCCGTTGGGATAATACAAGGCCCCATGAGAGTAACCTCATCTTTGGCACAGCTCACTAGGTTTGATTCCAAAGCTTGAGATGTATGTGCTGAGTTTTCACTAGAAAAAGAACGCATGGACACATTTTCAGACACATGACCACACCATTTCGGAATATCGGCTTGGAAATCTGGACCAACGGGAACTAGTTTTAGAGGAGGACGTTCGAGAAGATAAGAATATGAATCTTCTGGCTGCTTTACTGGCTTTCTCGGCCTGACAGGACTGTGCTGTTCTTGTTGGGGAGCCGATCGATGGAACGGTGCCTCCAACCTCACATCTTCTTCATTTGGGCTGCTGCTAACCCAGGAAGAGTTGGAATTGTTGCCAAGAAAAATATCAGTATCCTTCTCAGTGAATGTAGGGAACTCAATGATCTTCCGACTTTCAAGCTTATCATCACTTTCAATTATGCACTTTGAGAAGCAGCTCTCACCTTCTACTATCGCACAAACGAATAGGTCAACATAAAAACAGGCGACACATTTGATACAAGACTTGAATGATCCTCAAAAATATTTCAGAAGAAGCAGAAATTGTATAGTCATTTCTAGTCCCAGCGGGTTATATATCTTACAAGAGATGGTTAAGGCCAGTAAGTTCCAATACCAGTCCAGTGATACATATATGTGACGTGAAAGCATTTTAAACAATGATATAAGAGAGAAAAAGGTGAAGCCACTTTGGATGATGATACATGCTGAAAAGATTTTGGTTGATGATACATGCGAACAAAGTGAAAAATGTCTAAAATGTGTGTGTGTGTTTTTTTTTTTTGATAAGACAAAAAAGCCACTGTTAGGTTCTTCAAAGATGAAACGATCTTCCCTACCTGACATAAAAGGACCCTGGAACACATCTTCAAAAGGGAATTCCAAAAATGGAACTAGCTGGGTACCATGTTCCAGTCTGAAGTGCTTTGATGAAGCATCACAGACCTCTTCAACAAAAGGTCGCTTTTGTACCATATTTAACTGCAATAAAATAGAAATCAGTAAATAACAAGGGGCATATTCAAAATTAATTTGTCCGAGCCAATCGTTGTAAAAAAATCCTATGAAACTGGAATACTACTACGAAAAGGCTTCAAATTTCTGTATAGTACATTTCAAAAACCCCAAAATTAGAAAAATGATACTGCCTCATCCCAAAAAGATCTTCACTGACAAAAGAAATGCCCATTGCTTCATAAAGACAACTAAAACTTTGAGCATGGGGTTCCAAAGAGCTTTTTCAACAGCAATAGTGGGGCCTATGGACACCTAAATAAGAATTGAACAAGTGTATTTATTGACGAGGGCACTCCTTTGGTTGTCTAAATATGACACGCTTTAAAAGAGCACATAATTTATTACACCCTAAGATTTTTATTTAACGAATTTTTTTTTTTCCAAACATTAAAAAAGAAAAGCTAGATAAACAAATTAAGCGGGAAACCAACGAGAAACTTAAAATAATTTAAATAAAAAATGAAATTAAGGCATGCTTAATTACCTCAAGAAAAGGGTTTCTCAAAAAAATAGCAGTTGTCTAAATTGTATAGGAATTGCAATCAATTGACGGAAGGAACCTAATTTCTCAATGGATTAATGAGAAACCCTAAGTCAAATTGCTTCTATCTGATAGAACAAACAAAGTCCCTACTTTCGTCGAAACCCTAACCCTAGATCCCCAATTTTTTTCAAGAATTTTTTTTAGCAATTACGCGGAACAAATACAATTGGCAGATAGAATCGACAGAATTTTGAGAAAAATTAATCGATTCAAGGATTAAATGAGCAAACTAATTCGAAGACCACAAACCCTAGCCGCCCAAAATTGAGAGATCGATTATCCGCAAAATTGAAACAATTAGATAGGAGAAATAAATACCCAGAAGGATAAAAAGATTCAAAAAGATAATACACCCTTC
>JAOTQG010102263.1:0-13460 GCA_025631175.1 Iris virginica
AGAGAGAGAGAGAGAGAGAGAGAGAGAGAGAGAGAGAGCGAGAGAGAGAGAGAGAGAGAGAGAGAGAGATTAACCTGGAGCAGCATAACCAAAAGTCCCATTTATTCCATATGAACTGCTTTGGCTTGTAGAATAAGCAGTTTTGACCTTTGTAAGAAATCTTGCCAGCCCAAAGTCACCTAGATGAGCAACCAAGTCGATGTCCAACAGAACATTACTTGGCTTGAGATCACAATGAATCAAGGGAGTTCCACAATGATTATGAAGATAATCTAGTGCATTAGCCACATCTATCACAACGTTCAATCTCTGCAGCAGGTTTAAACTCCTATATTCCTGCACTTCCTGCCAACCAACTACTCCTGGACTCTGATGCAGCCAACCCTCCAAACTACCATTGGCCATGTACGAATAAACTAGAGCCTTGAAATCATTGCCTTGAAAGTCAACACTAGAACAAGAAGTTATTATCTTCACAAGATTCCGATGCCTGATACTTCCCAAGGCCTCACACTCCGAGATAAAACTCTTGGCTGCTCCGTGAACATGGCTATCGAGTACCTTCACAGCAACAAGTTGTGTTCCTTTTAAATCTAGAACCCCCTTATACACAGAGCTGAACTTACCGGAACCAATCAAATTGGATGAAGAGAACTCATTGGTTGCTCTAAAGAGGGTTCCATATGAAACTTTCGAGAACATTCCACTTTCTGAAGAATCTTTTTCTGATTTTACAACCTTGAAATTATGTCTTCGTTTATAAATGTAAACAAGAGAGGCTACCACAATAAGCAGCAATATCCCACTACATATTGGTATAATTATTAATAGTTCTTGGCCATTGTTCCTTGATGCTTCTTTGAGGAGGCACTTTGGTAGGAGTAAGTCAGGAACACCCCCACACAGATGACTGTTTCCACCAACAGAAATAACACTCGTGTTCTTAAAAATTCCTTGTACTGGAACCTCACCCTCAAAATCATTAAAAGATAGATTTAAATTCGTAAGAAACAGAAAATCTGCAAAATAACTGGGGATTCTCCCAGTCAAATTATTGCCAGAAAGATCTAAAACTTCGACACCTCTCAAGCGACTAAATGACGATGGGATCCCTCCTTGAAAAGAGTTACTAGCCATGGACAAAACAGTCAAACTCGTGCAACTGCCAATGCTACTTGGAATGACACCGGACAACATGTTATTCGAAACATCAAATGAAACCAAATTCTGCAAGACACCCTCATTGAAGGCAATCGAACCTGTTAAGCGGTTGTAAGAAAGGTCTAGGGATATTGATAAGGAAGACAAACCAAAAATTTCTGCAGGTATCTGACCACTGAGATAGTTTTTAGAAAGATCCATCGATAGCAAATCTGTGCATTTTGCTAGAATGGATGGTATATTACCCTCTAAATTATTGTTGCTCAAAAATAATTGAGTTAAGAGGGTAAGATTTCCCAATGAAGATGGAATAGAACCAGATAGCTTGTTTCGGTAGAAAGACAAAACCCTGAGTCTGATGAGTTTTCCTACGGAATATGGTATACCTCCAGTGAAGTTGTTATTCCCCATGTACAACCTTTCTAACTTAACAAGCTCCCCTACATCGGAGGGGATGCTTCCAGAGAGTGAATTAGCTCCCACTGTAATGGATCTAAGATCAGATAAATTGCCTAACGATCTGGGGAAGACCCCTCCAAGATTGTTCTGACCAAAACCTAATACCTGTAATCTGGTAGAATTGACCAAAGATGACATGAAACGCAGATTATCAACTTCCCCATTTCCAAGTTCATTATTATCAATTGCAAGATGCTGCAGATTTGGGAGGCCATTGAAATTCGGCACGTTCCCGGTAAAGCCATTACTATTGAGTGCAAGAACCTCAAGCTTTGAGGCATTTGATATGGATAAAGGAATAAATCCAGTGAGTCTGTTTATCGGAAGATTGAAGTATATGAGGTTTGGAAGCTTTAGTCCCAGGTCAGATGGAAGACTCCCATCAAGTTGATTGTCCGGCAAATCAATATTAGTCAATGATGAAACGTTGAAAATTGAAGGAGGAAGAGGACCAGACAGATTGTTCATGGCAAACCCAAGAAACCATAAATGGGTCAACCGTCCTAGAGTATTCGGAATACTTCCCTGGAAGTTATTTCCTAGCCCAGAAATGTATGTCAGGGACGTAAAATTCCCAATGAAATCAGGAATCTCTCCCGTTAGATTGTTCGAGTGTAGGTTTATCCACAAAAGCTTAGTCAACGACTGAAATTCAACCGGGATAGTGCCCACAAGATTGTTCCCACTCAAATCAAGTTCGATAAGATCGATACACTGTGATATATTTGCTGGAATTTCACCCGAGAAAGAATTATTTCCAATTCCTAATCTCTGTAATCTCGATAACCGGCCTATCCCTTCTGGTATTCGTCCTGTGAGGCTATTGTTGTGCAGCAGAAGAACCCTGAGGAAGCTCAGGTTACCAACTGCAGGTGATATTGAGCCAGAAAGCCCTCCTGACCACAAGTTGATTGTAACAACTCTCTGAAGTCGTTGACTGCAAGTGATACCAATCCAATTACAGAAGTGGGTGGACTCGTTCCATGAAGGCAGGATCTGAAGTGGGTCATAAGTTAAAGCAGCCTTGAACGAAAGCAATGCCATATGATCTGTCTCATTTCCAGGAGCCAAGGAAAAAGTGGAGGGAAGCACACAAAGAATTATGATGATTGGGAGAGAGAGACCGATAGTTAGCAAGGCGAAAATCTTCAAGTTCATTGAAGAAGTACTGGAATATATAGTTCGGCTTGACATGCCACAGTGGAAGAATACAAACATACTTGTGTTCGGGAAGTGGAAAGAACTTAATGAAAGCAGAACCAAAATTGAACTTTAAACTAGAAAAGCTTTTGGGCGAAAACATAAATTGGGTTGATAACTACTAAAGGACTTCATGGAACATATATAAAGAGTTAAGAAAAACTCTAGGGCTGAAAAGAAAAGAAATCAATATTTCCACCTAAACATAAGAATATGATGAGGACCTCAACTACATAGTGGAAACTTGACTTTCAAAATTGCAACAGGACAAAAGGGTGCTATTTGAGATATATCTAATGCAACAAATAAATGGGAAAGGAAACAAAAGAAACAACAGCGTGTAGTGGAAAGATTGAAGATTAGAATAAGTTGGTACGTACAAACCACGTCTCTACACAAGAGAGAGAAGCCAAAGAAATTCGAACCCAATGGTCCTGTTGGATAGCTGGGATATTGGCTTTTCCTGAGATATTAACTGTGGTACTTTTGGCTCGAAGACAAATAGTGGGCTTTGTAGGTTCTGAGGGATTCTTTATAGTCTGAGGAAGTTTTACTTGCTCACAGTTTCTTTTAGGTATTCCATTTTTAATATTTTGGGTCTATTGGTCCTTATGTTTGGTTTAGATTTCTTTAGGGAGTTTCAGGGTTGCTTCTGGTTTGAATGGATTGGACTCTTTTTCTTTAAAGTCTGAGGTAATTTTGTTTGCTCACAGTTTCTTTTAGTTATTCCATTTTTAATATTTTGGGTCTATTAGTCCTTATGCTTGGTTTAGATTTCTTTAGGGAGTTTCAGGATTGCTTCTGGCTTAAATGGTTGAGCACTCCAGTTATGGTATTGCTTTGAGTGGGTGTTACGGGTATTCCTATTGCTGATTCTTTTGGTTGCTATTGTGCATGGGATTGATATCTACAATAAATAAATCTATACTGAGGCAAAAGAAAAAAAAGGGGGGGGGGGGGTGATGTGGAAGGGGAATTCTGGAAATCGAGATGCCGGTACGAGGTCACCTCATCCAAACTATATGACTGCTTCAACTTTAAGTAAGTTGGCCAACTAGGCCATGATAGATAATGACTCATGGTTGCTAGTCCTTCTCGGTCTGAAAATTAGTATCAAATTTTATTCACGAGTTTCTTTTCATTATTCAAGGATGCCAGAAGTTTCTCCGTTGATTCATGTAATTTTTGAAATCGGAAAATAAGTAAATAAGAAAGAAGGTAGGTACAGAAAGCTTTCGGCAAACAATTTCAAGCATTCCATATCGTCACTAAAAAGCACATGTCACCTGCTACTTTAACGCTAAAACTATTAAAATTGAAATTCATTCTCAAAAGTACCATGGTTCGCCTACAGGTTTTTGATTTTGTTATAAAAAAAAAAACACGAATATATTCAGAAATAATAATCCATCAGTGTCCGCTGTTGAAAGTTTCGTTCTTGAAAGTTGCAAGTTTTCTTAACCGGCCAAATGATAATGAATATAAGTATATAACAATCAAAAGTCAAATGTTCACATCTTTTGTCAGCATAATGAGCATCAGAAAATTGCCCATATTGTCCTTATAATGCTGATTTTCAACATAATGACTTCATCTTGTCTTAATCTAGGCATAAACATTTCAAAATGAATCATCCCATCACTTTCTCTACTTTACAAGATACTAAGAGACGGCATTGGGAAACAATTATACACTCTTTAGTTCTCACTTCTCAGGACAAAACATATAATATCATCAAAAGCGCAAATATTGTGGTGGTACCATCATAACATTGGCAGTGGAAAATGAAACACAATGAGCGGCAGAGGTAAATTTAGTAACTTCATTAGAAATAAAATGGATTCTCTTATCTCCATTTCATGTTCTTTCAAATCATTAGACAACAAGATTACTTTTAAAGAGTTGGAGACTTATTTTAGGACGGAGGTTGTACTAAGCAACTAAATAGATATTGTATGAGTCATTGCTGTATATTGTATGAGTATCAATATCCATTCAGGTAGCTTAGCCTGAAGAGGGTAACAGAGTATGTTTGGGAATGGGAAAAGTTTACTTGGACATTTTGTCGAGCAGCTGGCAGACAGACTGTAAAATCTTCTTTGCCCTCTCTCAAGCTGGCCTCTTGCGAGAGGTACATCACCAACTGGATCGCACTTCAGCCCCGCCATGGACGCAATTGTTGGGAAAAGCCTTATAGGGGTAGCCGCGATGATCAATCTGAATTATGAATGAGAGGAGTTTCACTTATTTTTTTTGTTGGGTCTTTATTATTAGGATATGTTGCAAATGACCCCCCATGCATGTAGTTCTATGACTATAATTAGGCACATCAACAATGTGGTGGTTTATAAGAGTTGCAACTTGCAATTGCTAGCTTCTTTAACATCAAAGGTCAAATTATTTGGATAAGTTAGCAGTTAACTATTCTTGCTTCTTCTATTTTTTATTTTTTTTTCAATAAAGGGGTAGTATGGTCATATTATAAAAAGTATGGGCTGTTTTGGGTTATTTACAATCTCTAAATAACGATAGGCTTAGGTCTCTAAGGCTTGGATTAAGAATGTGATACATAGTGATTTTTGATGATATGTTATGAGTTTTTTAATGATTAAAGTAAAAAAAAAAGGAGAGAAATAGAAAAAAATGGTGGAACTCATCAAAAATTAAATATCATATCACATTGCATTTTTGATCGAAGTCTAATACAGAACCGCAGAAAGTTATCCGCGCAAAGAGAAAGCCACAAGCTTATTTTCGGTTCCCCTTATTATTATTATTATTATTATTATTATTATTATATTTGACCTGCATTAGAAATAAAATTCTTAGTAAAAATATTACGTATTTATGTAGCCTGTTGTATTAAATGCTCGACATAATTTAATATAAAATAAAATAAATGTATGTGAAACTTAAGATACATGTATATTTTTGAAATCCTGTACTATTGATGATGAGTTTTGAAAAGAAAAAAAGAAGTTTCAATAAAACTCAAACCATTTTAGAGTGATTTGTGTTAGAGAAGATGATGAACACACAACCTCAGGGTCGGTGTCGTCCGTAATACATCAACATTGAGGGGGTTATGTGTCATTTGAGACAAGATATTGATGCCTTTTCTCCTTTGCTAAAATATAGTGCACCTTTGTTTATTCAAAATGTAACGATCAGTGATTTTGAGGAATAAAAAAGCTTCAATTTAGTGTCAAAAAAAAAGTGTGTAATGTAATGTTCAATATTTGAATTTTAATATACTATTACAATATTTCTCTCTCTTCTCTCTGAATGTCAAAGTATCATGGTATCAGAGCCATTAATTCTCTTGCTTTCGCTTAAGATTCCACACAATTGTTTGTGGATTTGTACTGTACTTTCAAATCCTTCTCTCGCTATTGATTTCCACAATTGATTTATGCAAAGCAATCTCCATGGCGATTGATGCTGAAAACCCTAACAATGAAGACTTCGATGATTCTGCTTCATCAATTGATGAATATGATCTCGAGGAAGTTAACCTAATCTTATCGTCCACACATCCTCTGTATTTGCATCCAAATGATGCATCAGATATGACTCTCGTTTCCGAGATTTTTTATGACAAAAATTACACGCAATGGCGTAGATTAATGATGCTTCATTTGTCTGCTAAGTCAAAATTAGGTATAGTGACCGGAATTCACAAATATCCTCGACCTAATTCTAAATACCATGCCTCATGGACACGGTGCAATGACATGATTGTAGGATGGATTTCAAAAATTACAAGTTTATTGTATACATTAAACTTGCCAAAAACATTTGGGATGATTTGGCCACCAGATTTACTCAAGGGAACACACCTCAGGTTTTCAATTTGAAGAAGGAACTTATGCATCTAAGTCGGGGTTCCATGTCTATTTCATCTTATTTCACCAAATTAAGAACTACATGGGATGAAATTGAAAATTTTACATCTGCGGTTAGGTGTACTTGTGAAGCTGCAGTGTCTCATCAATAGCAACATGAACCGAGCAACATGAACTGCAAATGATTACTCAGTTTATGATGGGATTAAATGATAAGTTTGCACACACTAGGAGTGTTATACTTGCAATGAACCCTCTCCCATGCATGACTAAAACTATATCAATTCTTGAACATGAAGAAGGCACCTCTGCTATATCAATTTATGCTCCTACATCTAATTTTACAAATACTTTGTTCTAAAAAATTCATGGTGCACGACAATTTTCTACTAAACCTCATCATGATAACTCTCCTGGTGTGAGAAGATTTGATAGAAATCTCTCCAAAGCAAACTTGAAGAGTGATCACTGGGTGGAATTGGAAACACCAAAAGGATACATGCTTCTTCTTGAAAGGTTTCCCTGGCATCCACTTTATGGAATCACCCCTAATCCTGCAAAAATGCCCCAAGAATTTAGCCAATACTGCTAAGACTTCTGCTCATATGGCTAACACCTCAGATGTGCTAGCTAATGTTGCAAATTTGAAAAATGGTAAAAAACGATGTTCATTATGTAAGTTCATAAACACAGTTTTCTCTCTCGTACCTACTCTTTTTTACATACCCTTATACCCACATTTATATCATCTTAAACATCACATCAAATTACAACTATCATTCTCTCTCCATCACCATCATATAATTATTTAAATTTTAAAGGGCAAATAGGTAATTTAGATTTTCACCAAAAATAAAACAAAACCAAAATCAAAATAAAACAAAAATAAAATTATGCCAAAAATCAACTATCCAACTGCACCCTAAGTGATGCTCAATATAAAGATTTACTTACTGTTGTTGGTGCATCCCTATCTTCAACCACATTGTATGACATGCAAGCAGGTAGTTCCTGTTCTTATCCTTGTGTTGCTAGTTTATAAACTCAAGCAAATGTAGCCATGCACATAACTGCTTGGATCATTGAGTCTGGAGCCTCAGATGATATTACAACCTCTCTTTCTCATCTTATTGATCCTATACCTATCTCTTTTGTTATTCATCTACCCAATGACCTTACATCATCTATCACTCACAGAGGTAGTGTTGAATTATCTCTTTCACTAACCTTATATGATGTCCGCTATGCACCCAATTTCACACATAACCTTATCTCTGGTAGCAAGTGGTCATCTCAAAACATGTCTCATGTTTTATCCCACAATTTTGTGTTTTTCAGGACCTTGTCCACAAGAAATTGATGGGAATTGAGAAGTTAGAGGGTGGTCTGTTCCTTTCTGACTATTGTAGATGACTACTTCAGGATTACCTGGACTTTTCTTCTATCTTCAAAATCACAGGTTTCCACTGTTGTTGTTAATTTAATTTCTCTAGGGATTGTGATTTGTTTCCCGCCTTTTCTCCTTTGCTTTAATAGTGTGTGCATTGTAATGTTCGATATTTGAATCTCAATATACTATTAGAATTTTTCTCTCTCTTCTCTCTGAATGCCAAAGTATCAATTTGATTCAATAAAATTATAACATTTATAATTACGCTACGAATACTATAAATTTTTTGTTCGATAATTTCTTAGAAAATAACTAAAGCCAAATCAAATATTTATCCAAAAATTAATCAAGTGCTCAAATTTAACGATCATTTTGGATCCGAGGGAGTACAACTTTTTGAAATGGAATCAATCTTCAAAATTGACATCATCCAAAGGTAATTTCCATTGTGAACATTCTAGTTGACCTCTAAACTACAATTGAACTCGTATTGATGAGGCCGCTTGGGAGGAATACATATTCTCTTGTCGAAATTGATTGACTTGGGGGTGCTTTTTTTTTTGATATAAAAATTTGGCCATTCATGACGGAGTAGGAAGTCGTGGTTTAGACTATCAAAGAAGGCTATGTAAGTGGTATTAGTGAACACTTGCTTTAGTAGTATTTCCTTATTTTCTCTAACAAGACGAACAAAGCATTTCAGATAATGGCCCACATCTAGCATCGCATCTTGAATCAACGACACATCACAGGTGACCATGGATGATTAGATGCTAGATGGGTATAGGGGATTACTAATAAACCATACAAAATTCTCACCTCTCCGATATGAGAATATGGGGTGTTACAAATTCTTAACCGATTAGCTCTAGAAGAGTTAAATAGTTTAAGTGGGAGCCTGATCCTTTAGTAGAAGTGAAATTAAATGTAGATGGATCGAGCATTACGGGTAATTGTGCAGGAGGCGGTGTTGTGAGAGATGGTGAAGGCAAGTTTATCACGGTTTTTGCCCATTTCTATGGCCAAGGATCCAATATGCTTGCGGAAGTCATGGCTTTGAGGGATGCAGGGATTTATGCTTCGATGTTGTTACTGTTGAGTCGGATTCTTTGGCCTCTATCAAAATTATGAGGGGTGAAGCTCATATCCCATGGAAATGTGCTTATGTGTTTAGAGATTATGAATACTTATTAGGTACTTACAATGTGCAACATAACTTCAGAGAGGCTAATCAGATGGCGGACACATTGACTGCTTTGGCTCAGAAATCTTGGTATCGGTTCAGTTTTATCAAGAGGAAAAGTTACCTAGAGATATCAGGATTGCTTTGACTCAAGATTCTTATGACCTATTTCATTATAGAGAATAGATCTTTCATATTGTTCTTTGTTTTCATAGCTTTGCTTTTAAGCAGTGTACTTTCCCTTTTTCGAGGTAAGACTATATTAAGTGAGTCACTTACTAGTCCCCCTCTTTGTATCTTGAATTTCTTTTATTAATAAATCGGGTATCCATTTCCGACAGGTGCGCTGGTTCCTTAAAAAAAATTGTGCATATATGGTAGGGATGACAACGGGACGGGTATCTCCAAAACTGAACCCGATCCAGCTTTCTCAACCCCTACCCCGAACCCGCCCGCCCCGCAATTACAAGACACGAACCCGATTCGACCCGCCCCGTCCACATTCATAATTTTTTTATATAATTTAAATTCAAAATTAATTCTTTTTAATTTTTGATATAATTCTAACTCAATTTAATCACTTAAAGTATAAAAATATCTCTTTTTCAATATATATACTATGTACATTTTTTTTTTTTAAAATAGACATAACACTAGTCGGGGCGGAGTGGAATCTAAACCCGAACCCGTCCCTAACCCGATCGGGTCTTAAAAAATTATGAAAAAAATGGATTTTTCGGAACGAGGCATTATCGGGTTCGAATCAAATTCTGAGAAATTGTCATCTCTAATATATGGGCTCGACTTCTTTGAAAAATTAATTTTTATTTAGTCAAAAGAAAAAGGAAAGTGGGGGGAGGGAGGGGAGGGGGGGGTGAGATGGAAGGGAGATTGCGAGATGCCAATAGCAGGTCAGCTCATCAGAATCGTACGACTCTCAAGTGACTTGGCCAACAAGCCATATATGATAGATAACGACTCATGGTTGTTAGTCCTCCATATCTACTTCTTAAAGTGAGTGCAACTCAAGAAACCCTATATAATAGAAAAAATACCGTTTGATTTTAGTTGTTAAGGATAGCGACGGGAAATATATTAAAAAGAACCGGAGGAAATAGTAAAGAATAAAAGAATTTGTTAACCCAATTTGTCAATAAATGACCACCTTTTGGGAGCACTATTAAATCAGGAATTTAGTATTTTTCTTGGAGGTACGACTATAAAAAAAATACATAATTATTTATATTAAAACAGTGACGAAACCCTAAATACAGATAGAAAAAATAAAGAAGAAATTAAGAAGGTAGATATAGAAAGCTTTCAGAAAACAATTTCAGACAGTGAAACAAACACATGTTCACACGCTAATTCAACTTTTAAAAAACTGAATGGAAAAAACGAAAATAATTCAGACTTGGAAAAAACACATGTCCACATGCTGTGGTTCCTCCCCAAAGTTTTTTGATTGGTTTAAAAAATATGGAAAGTCTTGTTTCAAACGAATACATTCAGATGGTATATGAAGCACTTAGGCACTTATTGCTAGGAACGCCCCTTTTTAATTTAATTGTAATACACGCGCTTAGTAAGCCAGATTCCGCCCCAAAAGAATCCAACCATGAAATTAGGCGTGAAATTAAGGACATATTTATATACAAATCTGAAAAAGATACTCCCTAATTAAACCACTTTCTCCCGAAAGAAACCGTCCATCAAATTATGGATAGATTTTTACACAAATTTAAGAAAGATACTCCTAATTTTTCTCCCAAAAACGTAAAATTTTTCGAACACGGTCACATATATAAATGAACATATGAATATTACAAAATAAATTTTAAAAGTTCTGCTCATAAACATGGTCACATATATAAATGAACATAACATTTAACTATATGAATATTGATTCCATAAAAAAAAATGACCAACTTTAATAACATTGAATATAAAACATTATTAAAAATGCATATTAATCAATTACATTAGTGAATATGATTAAATACATAATAATCATAAATGAACAATATATAAATGAACATTGTGACATTACAAATTGAACATAAAGTTGAATTAAATAAACAATATATAGATAAAGAAAAAAAATCAACAATAACAGTGAAAACAATGAAAATGAACATTTGATTATAATAAACGAATGTAAGGGCATAATAAATTAAGGGTACTGTTATTTACACACTTCAATTTTGATAAATGTACACTTATTTTTTATTTTTTAAAAATAATTTAATTATAAATATTATAATACCCTTATTAGTAAAAATTATATATTCAAATGTTAAATACACATTCCTAAATTAATATTTTTCTTTCTCTTTACCCATCAATCCCAAGCTCGGTTTGACAGTGCTTGAATCTCCTATGTAGTTGATTAGAATCAAGGTTGTAAATTTTGAATGGACTTGAATTGTTGTGAAACATTTTAGACTATTGTTTTCTCACCATTTTCAAGGTCTGCTATTAAGAAAAGCAATCTGAATCAAGTACAGGTAATGCATCAACCTAGAAAGTTGAAAGCGTGTTAGGTTAGTTGAAAGCATATAATTTACAGATAATTTTGCGTTTGAGAGAGGAATATAATTTGATGTTAATACATCACCTCTAAATTGGAGAAACAATTTAATTGCTTAGCGTTATGCTCAAGGATATCGTCGTCTGATGTAAATTGGAGATGATCGCTCTTTTAGTGGCTCTAAAAATTTGCTACAAAGATAAAATTATAATTTTCAAAAGAAATCATGAGATCTGGCAAATCACTCAAATGTAAGACTTTTACTTTCTTGGATATAATAGTAAGGGTAGGTCTCTTTAAGAAACTGATTCGGCTCGAATTTGGTTTGTAGAGAGAAATAGAATTGTTGATTTAGGGATATGTATTTAATATAATTTAAGTTAAAAGGAATGTAAATGTATAAATTTTATTAGTAAGGGTATTATAGTAATTTTATTTAAAAATTTTATTTAAAAATAACAAAGAAGTGTAGGTTAATCAAATATGGAGTGTGTAAATAACAGCAGCCTAAATTAAACATTGATTTCTAACCACGACATAGATAAAAATAAACAACATAATAATTGTTGTAAACATCTTAAAGATGAATGGTTATTTCTATATAGACTCCATAGTACAGGGTCCTTTATGTAAGTTGTTACCCTAGGGCTCCCTATTTATTGATAGGGATTTCCCCATCAGATTAATGAGAATACGGCTCCACTCTCTCCCCTAAACTCTTTGTGTTCTTTATTTCATGTTTTCTCCCTACGATTTATGTCTAATCATATTGTTCATCAATCCAACAGGAATTCATTCACAACAGGTTATCAGCACGAATTGCTCGTATTACTCGTTGGATTGTTTACGGAAAATCGTCAAGGCCAACATAGTTTGATAGAGGAGTAATCAAGGTAAACATTTCCCTTCGAACAAATATTCGATTATGAAGCGAATATTTCAAGATTACATGCTATATGCCATATTGATTGCGATTGAATTGATTTGATATGAAACGAAATTGTTTTTCAACAAAACACTATGATTTTCGTCAAATCTATTTACAATATGGTCCTGATCCGTTAAGTTTCTAACAAAATCGTTAGTTTTCTAACGGATTTTCGAAAAATCAATTGGATCTTGAAAGAACACCTTCAATTCGTTTGAAATCAATAAAATTGATTTAGGGGTTTCATCCCCCTCTGAAATCCGAGCAGACCGGTGTTAGAATAACGGCCGTTGATCGCCGGATAAGCCGCCGGCGTTGAAAAACCCGGCCGGCCTCTCGCGGGTTGAACACCGAGTATAAGGGCTCGAGATTCTCGCCTAGATTGGATTCCTTCGGTGAAATTGGGTTAGGGCTTTTGTTGGCCTTGCAAAACCGATCACATCGGTGCAAAAACCGCAGCCAACGGATGCCGGAATATTCCCCGGCGTTGAGAAACCCGGTCGGGATTGATCCGGGCGTCGGCGGAGAAAAAAAACCGTGAACGGATATTTAAAATCCATGCAGATCTGGCCATTTTAATGCCTAATTCCAGAGGGGTTTGGTTCGGCTTGACAAACCGATCACTTTGGTACCACCCTCACTCCAATCGGTGGCCGGAGGAGGGAAATATCGCCGGAAAACCGACCACCCCTCCACCCGACGGCGCGACCCGGATTTGCTATACGGGTTTAAATCCTTACCCACTTAAGCAAACCCTACCCGGT
>JAOTQG010102274.1:0-13458 GCA_025631175.1 Iris virginica
AATTGACAGATCAGTATTTTCATTGAATTGATTCATAAAAAATATGGTGATCGAGCAAAAAAAATCAAAAAAAAAAATATGATCACAATATCTCATTTTCGGTCATTATTCATTAGAATATCAAATCAAACATTCAAAATTGATTTTAATTAGCTATACAAGTAAACACGAGGATGTTCGTGCAAAGCTTGACAAATTTGATATTCACGGCATTATATCTCTTCTGCCTGCGACGAAGATGTGGCCGTAGATCGTGCAAATTAGAGATCGGAGATCGGAGAGAAGATGAGCGAATCGAGATCGGAGATCGGAATCGGAGCGTCAGATCTGAGAGAATGTGAAGGAGATCGGGATCGGAGATTGTGTAGATCGTGATTGAGATCGGGATAGGAGATTGTGTAGAGAGAGAGAGAATTAGTTTCAGATTTGGGAAGAGATGAAAGTAAGAGAGAGGAGACAGGAGCAATGAAAAGGAAGCGTACGAGATTAAGGAGAGCAGATCTGTCCCTAGGATTTTAGAAAATTACATAATTGCCACCGCACAGAATTAAGGAATTGCATCATCTTAATCGTTCAATTTTTTAGATCTAATGGTTGTTAGGAGTTCCTAGGTTCTTAGGAATTAAGTGGTTCTCAATGGAATAGGTCCCTATATACATATATGTATATGTATATGTATATGTATATTTATATTTATATGTATATCTATCTATACATATCTAAATTCAAGTAGCCGTTCAAATGAGAACCTAAATAATTTAGGAATCGTGAGAACCACTAGGATCCGAGAATTTTATATTTGTGGATCGTAGCACATATTTATGAATTATAGTTGATATTTATGGATCGTAGCACATATTTATGAATTATAGTTGATATTTATGGATCTTAGTGTTATTTTAATTCAGATCCATAAATATCAATTAAGATCTACAAATATCAACAAAGATCCATAAATATTAACTTCTTGAATCCTCGTGGTTCTTACGGTTCCTAAATTATTTAGGTTATCATTTGAATAATCCCCTCTATATCTATATCTATATATATCTATATCTATAATTCAATATATATTGTGGTTGACTCTAGTACAAACCTAAATAAAATAGGAACTACGAACTTACAGGAGCCCTTAGATTAGAAGGCAATCAACGGCGCAGATTAGAGTAGGAGGCCTAAACCACGCGGTGTCAATTTCGTAATTAGACATAAATCCAAAAACACACGATGAGAATTTTATAATTATCTAGAAAAAATGAATAGGTTCAACATGTTTAAATAAAGGTTCAACACATAATAACTAAGATTCAACAAAATGCACAACTGAGGTTCACCAAAAATGCACAACTAAGATTCAACAAATGTACAAGACCACAACTAAGATTCAACACATCATATATAAGATTCAACGATGAGAATTTTATAATTATCTAGAAGAAATGGATAGGTTCAACATGTTTAAATAAAGGTTCAACACATAATAACTAAGATTCAACAAAATGCACAACTAAGATTAGATGCACAACTACTCAACTTAGATTAAGATTCAACATATATGGGTTGGTAATTAAATTAGCGAGTAAAACTATATATTAATTACTTTTCAGTTTCTGGAACTGCCCACTTTGTAGAATTTCTATATAAATGTAGAGTTGTAATTGTGCACCGCATTTTCCAATGTAAATATGTTCGTTTTTCCAATAAACTTTAAAGAAATGATTCAAAGGGCTCAATTTGAAAATAGGATAAAAAAGTGTTGTAAATAGAAACAGGATATTTAAACTGGGACATCCCAAAAAGGAATTAGGACATTTAATTTGGTGCAGAGGGAGTTTTGTTTTTGGATGATTAGCTCTTTGGGCAGATTTGTGGCCTGCCTCTTTTTATTCCCTTTCTTTCTTTCTAATATCATTTCTTAAAAAGTTGATGAAAACCATATGTATACTTGTCTTATATTTTCCATGAGTTTTCTTGATATGTAGATAGTTCCATTTTTGACATATGTGGCATAAAACAAACTAGTTCTCCAATAGTGTAGTCTCTTGCCTTGGTCTATCCCCTACTAGTACTACACGGGAGTCCATGCAATAGGACAATGTAAAAAGAGCTGAACATGGGTCTCATCATGCTGCATACACATGGTACATATTTCTGGGGATATGCTTATTAGGTCGTCGTCTCTGACACAAGTCTTTGGTATTCAACCGGTTTAGCAGCACAACACCATGTGAAGGCTTTAAACCTGTAGGAAACCTTGGACTTCCAAATAGAAGTGTGAAGGAAACTCGTATCTATTGGAGATTGAGTGAAAGTGACTTAATGGAGATTAACTTGATCAGAAGTGTGGTTTGCTAAGATCTCTATATTTTTTAATCATAGAACTTTCAGGATGCTGGATATAGAGTTTGAGAAGCATTGATTTAGTATCAGAGGTAACAGGTGTGGCTAAGATGTATTCTTTTGTATGACAAATGATTTTTCATATATTTCGTATATCGTTTTCCTGGCAGTATGATCTCCCCTCCTAGGAGTTGTTGCTGTGAACAAAGGATGGTTGTTGGGTCTTTTGAGATAAAATATGTTTCTCGTGAGAAGAATTGATTCAATGTAAGTTATTGTTTTTGGTTTTGCTGAGAGCCAAAATTGAGCGTAGTTGGGGAATAATTTAAACCTTTGTTTTTCATTTTTACTAATTTATATTTTTTAGTTTTTGTCTTTTGGTTTCTTTCTAGTTTTTTCGTTCTTTAATTTCTGTTTCTCATCTGGTTTAAATGGTAGTGATGTCGGTATTTGAAAATCATATAACTACTCTCAGCTATATGTTTTAAAAAAATATTTGTTTAAGTCTGGGTTCCATCTCAAACCAAATACCTATGAGACGAGTAGCCCATGATCTTTATTAATTGCTTCGATGGCTAATTTATAACCGATGTAGGCTTAATGCTTCGACATGTCCCCTCACGCGTAGCGAGAGCTAAGGCTTAGAGCGTGTCTCTTTGGATCGAGTGCTGTGGATCTAGTTCATGGTGGGCCATTGGACTCGCACGTGTCAAGTACTCAACTCATCTAGAAGCTCAAGCTATTAGATAGGGACCCAACTATGTAAATCAAGCTAATACTCCCCCTCACTTGTGACCCGCTATCACATGGAGAGTTAAATAAAGATGCCTCAATGGGGGATCATAAATCAAACGAGATGTCTATACACTATACTCATAAATTCACAATAATGCTGATAACAAATGTAAGGGGGGGAGTTGAACGCAAGACCTTGCCAAATTTAGAGCTTTGATACCATGATAGAATTAGAATTGGGTAAGAAGTACAGAGTACCAACGGTGAGCGTGGGCTTGGATCGGACATGTAATAGACTATATTGGGAGTTCCTAACTTTAAACCTACCGGTATTAAGATGGAACCCCATACTATATCATGGTATCACGTCAGACGGAAAAAGTTGTTTATACCCAATATGAGTTTAATGCTTCAACACACTCCTTCACGCGTAGAGTGACTCAAGGCTTACGTCGTGGAGTCGTAAGATGAGGTGATCTAGAGCTAAATCACTATGGTTGTGTTCTCCTGGATGATTTTCGTTCAGGATTTTTGATTTTTGACTTTTCTCTCTCCTTGGTCTCACAGTTTTTCTATCTATCTCTCTCTACAGTTTTTCTATCTATCTCTCTCTTACTTTTTACTTTAATCATTACAAAAACTCAAAAACCAAATCAATAAATCACCCATTCAAACACAACCTATGGATCGTTGGGCTCGCACATGTAGATAGCATGATCTAATACTATGATAAATTTTTTGGTTCCGTCTCAAAACCAATCAACAATGAGAGGAGTAGCTCATGATTTTTATTAACCGCTTGCAAGACTTGTTTATACCAATATTGGTTTAATACTTCAACACATCCCCTTACGCCTAGCCCAGCTCAAGGCTCACGATAATCCAACTCGCCCGAAGTTATATTATCGTGGGTTGCTGGGCTCGCACATGTAGAGAGCGACTCTAGATCATGTTGGGTTCCATCTCAAAACCAATTGATTTTTAGTTAGAACCTCTAATATCGTCTATTACCGGTCCGACGCTCACCGTTGGGCCTCTTTATACTTCTTGCCGAAATCTAAATTCTAAGATATCATCAGAGGGGGTCCATCCATCCAGCCTCCCAACTCCGCTGCTTTTGTTGGACCCTCTATTCTCGAAGGTGCTGCTAGGCGTGAGGGTGAGAATTAAACCCACTTTGGGTATAAATTAGCCTTGCAAGCAATTAATAAAGATCACGGGCTACTCCTCTCGTTATCCATTGGTTTTGAGATGGAACCCTGTACTTTAACATTATTCTGCGACTGATTTTGACCGAAGGTGGCTTCGAGACCAATCTTAACCTCAAGGGGGGTGGGGTGGGGTGATGGTAGTAGTAGGACATTGGATTTTACCCAAACTTCTACGTTGTTCCAAAGAAAGCTGCCTCCAGTTTTGCACCATCCTTATCCTCACATTATACAGCCTACTTCAGATTTTCAAGAAACATTTGCCAATTCATGGAAGTAAAGTGAAAGGGATTGGTTTTGAATGTTAATTTCCCTTTAGAGGTTTTTTCTAATTGGGGAACGCTCAACTTTTTCGTCACTGCAAAATATTTTGTCATGCTACATTTGTTCACTCTCCTTGCTGGTTTCACAGTTTCTTATCTTGACTGCCTGTTATATATCTTTTAAAACTGCAGGGGAGTTTGATGATGTTTTGGATAGCAGCAGCTCTAAACCCTCTATGGAAAGCTCGGAAGGGATTCATCTTACATACAATAATGCATTTGACGCCACCTTTTTGAAGTCCATTGGAAATGTGAACCTTGACAAGTGCTGCAAGTTATTGTATGTTGAGAATTTGACTCTACAGACCCCAACAAGCAAAGCTATTCTTATCCGGGATTTGTCATTTCAGATTTACGAAAATGAAAATTTGCTGGTTAGGACTTCTCCTACATCATTCGAGTTAATTGTCCAAGGTTCTATAATAGGTAGGCTAATTCTTGTTTCACAAGCATTAACAGGTTACTGGACCAAGTGGGAGCGGTAAAACTTCATTGTTAAGAGCTATTGCTGGTCTTTGGTGTACTGGGAAGGGAACGATCAGTTTTTTCCCGAAAGATCAAACGGATCTCTACCAGCACCCAGAAGCAGATATGCCTCCTCCTGAAGTAACTATCACACCTGATATATCCAGATATCGAAATTATAGAGGTGTATTTTTCCTTCCTCAACGGCCATATATGGTTTTGGGAACTCTTCGACAACAGTTGCTTTATCCCACATGGAGGGATGATTCAGATCGTGGACATAGTTTTAATTCAACTGGTATGTTTTCCTACATCTTCCACTTAGAATTTTCAGCAAAGTAGATGCACTTTATTATAATTTCTTAGTTAAAGCTGAAATCTTGTTTAAAACCATTGGAAAGTAAGAATGTTATAGTATACTCCAAGAAGACTCCAATTCCGCTACTTGACCTTTGCAAGCATAGACATGCTAAGCGAACTCACTTTTTTGGTAATTACTTGGTGTATGATGAATGTCTCTTGATGTTACAAGAACAAAAGTGGGATTGGAGTAGTTGGTATGTTGGTAGTATACAATTTTGGCCAAGCCACCACTAATGAGTGAGGTTAAGTGTACAGAGTAAGAAAGAGCCGTGTTAGGAAAATGCTATAGATTTCCTGTTGGCGAGCTGTACAAGAGCCTCGGAGCACTATCCTTTGCTGTTGTCACCCTTCTTAGCATGGAGGAGGGATAGTCGCAGGGAGCTGGAATTACAACTATGTTTCTCTCTTCATTGCATCATTGCTTGTATCCCTAGGGCGGCAACTAGTGGATTTTGTGTTTTGGGCCTTTCTGCTCCCCTTTGAGTTTGTTAGGTCTCATTTGTGTAGAAGTGTTTGATGTATGTCATTTACTGCTGGAGCTGATCTATTTGTTTCTTGTATCAAGCAATTAATGAGTTTTAAATTCCAGGAGTACTCTTTTGATAATCTGCATTCAAGAGAGTACGCCAACATGAAAACATTCAATGATGATGCAATGGAAGCTAGGGATGAAAGCTCTATTTCACTATTTTAGGACTGGGTTGGATACATTTGGCTGTGTATCCCTCTGGAGGGACCTATGGAGTGTCTCTGCAAAGGGAGGCGACATGTACATAAGACGTATACCTTGGTTGATCCAAAGCTGGTGCTTACAGGGTTTTAGCCACAACTTCAGGATCAGTGACACCAAACTGGCTACCAACTACCAAATCTGCCCTTGTCTAGACCATCTTTACCTCTGGGCATGTAGATTTTCATTTTCGCACTTGGCGCTAGAACCAACGGGACACAGACTTTAAGAATATCATAGAAAGGCTGGATTCCAAGCTTCATACTTTGGGCCAATTGCATTTCCTAGCACTTGATATTTAATCTAGTTGCCTCAAGACATGAAATATGGAGATTTCTAATTGTACGGCCTACGAGACCAGGGTATAAGGATGCAAGTAATCATCTATTGACAGCCATGTCTTACCTGGAAGGTGTACACAAAAGGGATAGACTTCCAGCCATGTGAGGATGTGGGACTATTTTGCATGTATTTATCTTTCACCTGGAACCTAAGACTCGGGCCATATGCTAGGCGTTGCAAATACAGGAGTGATAGTTCTGCTTGGCACTGGTTGTTTTGCTTATGACTTTTAGATTTAAAACCAAAATCCTTTATTTATGTTGAATCCTTAAAGCTTCTAGCAACATAGTTAGCCAATTTTTAAACTCAACCAGGTAATGTGGTAGCTTGTGAGTTACTTTATTGTTTTATTTGTTAAGGGATATACTCTGAAGTTATGACCGCAGCAATCTTCAATATCAGCCATGCCTTACAAGCGCTCTTTCCTTACATTAAAGATATTGTGTATTATGATATAAACAGAAATTTATGATATAGAGAAAGACAATAATGCACAAAGCTGAGTTCATAGAATAAACAATACAATGAACGGAGGTGAACCTTCCGGTCTCTATTAATATTTGGACCACACAATTTCAAATGCCTGCAAACTTGCTTAGGGCGAGCCAAACATGCATGAGAAACACTAATATGGTAAAAAAGGTAAGATAAAATGATCTTGCTGCCTTACGGCTGCAACCCCAAGCAGCATGTATTCTCGTGTGTATTTCATTGATTAATTGCATATCTGGCATGTCAGTAGAGATTAATGATGGATTGACATCTATTTAGCTTTTAGAATTGAGCTTGCAAATCAAATCCTTATTACAGACTTACTCCCTTTTGTGTTTGGTTATCATGCTCAGAAAATGTTAGTGTGAAGCCTAATCAGCCCACCACCGAGGATTTAATCCAGGTATTGGAAGATGTTCGTCTTGGCTGCTTGCTATCCCGCTTCGGTGGTCTGGATTCTACAAATGAGTGGTCTAGTGTTCTTTCCCTTGGTGAACAGCAACGCCTTGCATTTGCACGCATGTTGCTTTCTCAACCATACCTGGTTCTTTTGGATGAATCCACCAGTGCTCTAGATGAAGCCAATGAGGTACTTCATAATTTGTTGAACTTGCTCTCTTATCCAATCTTAATTGTCCCTATGCCTGATATTTTACATATTCTTTTCTTGGCCTGCAATCTATGTATGCTAAAGTATGTGTAGACGTTAAACAAACGCGTTAGTTAGTTCTTGGGTGAAGGAGGAGCATTTGCCATTTGCTAAAAGAAGTTGGCAACTATGAAACGTGTATGCTGGGATAGCAAGCAAGTTTGTTGAAAGAAGGGAAGGCGCTGAGCAAGGACAAGGCGCTGGGGAAGGGGCCGGGGAAGGCCCCGGGGCACATAAGGGGGAAATCCGCATATCGTAAATGAGTTCCAGTTGGACGTTGTTCTGTTTCTCATTTATGAGGTCACATAGTCCCAACTTACTGGAACCATCGGCACATTTTCATCTTATTAAGTACGTTATTAATCAGTCAGATGGTTGGAGGAGATTCATGATAGACTTTTGGAGTATAACTCAAAGAACATAATGTTACTAGAGTTCTAAAGCTCTTTAGTCCACGGGGAAGTGTCTCATGGTATAGATTCACCTCTTGGCCTAGGAGTTTTGGGGCTTCTCAATGTCGCTCTTTAGCAGATTTCTCTAGAGATTGGAAAATTGTCTTTCATTAGTTTGAGATTTTTATATGTTATAATTTTTTCTCTTTTCTAAGTTTTTTTGGCATGTTTGGGCTTTTAATGATCTCTTATCCACTCTCCTTGTACTATCTATTTCCTTTCTGATGCAAATTCTTCTTTTATCATAAATAAATAAATACTTTTGTAGTCATTCACAGCACAGCCATTTTATATTATTATTCAATTACTCGAGAAGAAGATTTATGGGGACTGCTAAGAGCCATAGCGGCTTATAGACTGTTTTCTCTTAATTTCATACATGTATTCACTTACTTGCTCTGTCCCAAAAACTAGTCCTATTTTACCTTACACGCATTTTAAGGAGAGAGCTATACATACTTGTACCATTCTCAAATTGCACCAAAATTGTTGCTATTTTTAGAAATGAGACTTTTATTTGGGTGGACTAATAAGGAAAGATGGACTATTTTTTTGGGACGGAGGGAGTATTTTACATCCTTGGGGATTATTTTGTTGCTATCTTTTGTGTTTCCTGCATCATTTTGATTAAAAAACTATAGAACCTGCTTAACTTCAATTTCTCCTTTTCAATTGTCTTTAATCAATTTTTTCGATTGACAATTGACCAGAAAACACAAATATTTCCCTACATTTTTCCATATCTTCGCCCTACATATTTAAATAAGAGGGCATAGTTGCATATTCTTGCAATAGTCAGCACTGCTTTAGTAATCCAAGTTTGCGGGGAAAGATCCTTTTCATCCATTAGTTAGTTTTATTTGTTTTGGTACTCTTTCCGTCCCTGTGCATTTCACTCTTCGTAAGGATATGGCTTTATATATATGTACAATCTCTAAATTAAACAAAAATTTAGACTAAAAAAAATAAATCGAAATTAGACTATCTTTTGAGATACACACAAAAAAAAGTGTTTTTTTTTTTTCTGTTGGGGCGGAGGGAGTAGTTCTTTCGGTGATTATGAAATATTTTGTATTTGGTTAAGAAAAGAAAGGAAAGAAAGCTTTTTATGCCTTCCAATGGTTATGTTTTCATATACATCTTTCGTTAAGGATTACTAACTCTAGCATGCCCTCTCTATATTGAATAGGCTTACGTCTGAAATTTCTAGCTAGGTAATACTTTTTTTTTTTTAAAATTAATAAAATGAGAAATGCCATAGAGAAAGGAAAATTACAAAAAGGGGATCAAAGTACTTTTCAAATTAAACAAACCATCGCTATCCTCTCTAAGGATCTCCACGACATCATTAGGAAATTACTTTTCAAAGCAAAGTTATATAAATGCCCTAGCTTGGATAAAGTGTCTGCAGCTCTGTTGCCTTCTCTTAGAATTGTGAAGAAGTCTCTTACTCCTTCTAGATGTAGAGAGAATAACCCAGGGGCATTGAGTGATGCCAAGAAGGATTACCCTTGTCTGCACATATATCTATAATCCTTTAAGAACAGCCTTTGCTTCAGCCAACATATTGTAGCCTTCATCAAAAGAACAAGCATATATAGAGAACCAATAATCCGCTAAGAACAGCCTTTGCGTCAGCCAACATATTGTAGCCTTCATCAAAAGAACAAGCATATACAGAGAAATAATGGTCTAACTGCAAACCCGAAGAAGGATAAGACCTCATGGAGGCATAATAATTTCCACAGGTAAGAGGCAAGATCACTTTGGATGAAAATATGATTAATTGTTTCGCAAGGACCAGACTGACGGCACACTCACTTAGAAGCCAATTTCATCCCAACTCTTTGAGTGAGAGATTCAAGAGAAACAGAATTTTGAAATAGCTTCCACATAAAAGCTCCAATCCTTAGTGGAAAAAAAGTTATTCTATCTGTTGCTGCCCCAGGCAAAATGAGAACCATGTTTTCTTAGACGATGCCATGCTGAAGTGGAAGTGTACTTGCCTACACTAGTGTGATCCCAGACCAAAAGATCCTCCTCGCGCCCTTTGACGGTGTTTTCTCTTATTTCAGGTATAGCTGCTGTCGGGAAGCCGACCAGAAAATTCGTGTAACATCACTAACAAAACTACAAAAAAAGAAAGAAAAACTATATTATATTCACATTCATTTTCGTATTCCCCACACTCCCATACTTAAACATTTTATCGTCCTCGATGACAGAATAAAACAAAAATATTCAAGTTTATTGAGGCATGTGTCACAGGGCAGCTACTCGTAGGCACGAGAGGCTCCCACCGTGTGCGTCGCAATATCCCACGACAAGACAACGCCCGACAAGTTTTAGGCAACAATTAGCAACAAATGTTGATAAGGGCAAAACACTCATAAAATAGTATTTGTGCAATCAAGATTAATGAATACAACTCATGCTAGCATTAATTAAACAAGTTTTTCTCAAAGCAATCCGATTACCAAAGCTATTACAAGAACTTTTGTTTTAAAGGTGTATCCCCCCTATAAAGTAGCACACTAGCACTTACAGCTAGTTTTTGCATATCTACTATTGAACATTAGAAAGTGCAAATTAGTACACAAAAATTAAAACTAAGCTAAAAGTGAAAACTAAAGACACATAACCTTAGATTACATATTTACAAGCAATATTAACAAAGATTCATTTGAGAAATTATGCTCCAAACTCAAAAACGATCGGGACCAAAAGTTTCCTTGCGGTCAACTTCATGTTGTGTGTTGGTGCGGTTGGCTGTGTGCCGGTGCGGCTGCGGTCGACTGCGTGTTAGCTGCTGAGCATTGCTGCGGGCAGTGTGTTGCTGGTGCGTTTGGTCGGTTACGGCCCGCACAGGGTGGAACCAAAAGGCATGGCATGGAATGGACTTTTAAGGGAAATGTGCACACCAACCGGCCGCCATGGCCGCGCTATGTAGGATTTGCGTGTGCATGCCCGACTTGTCACGGTCAGACCTGCAGCGACCCGTGACATTCTCCCCCAACGGTGTTGTTGTCGCCCTCGAGAACATCTTTTGATAAGTGGCATCGATTTCGACACGGCGGCAAAAGTATCATGTCGAGAAAGTCCCTTTCTGAGCTGAAAAGTACTCAGAAATCTTTCTCTGGCATTCTGAGTTACCGCTGGGATGCAACACGACTTATTTGCAACATGAGTGTTTATGGCTGGCATTTGTCTCTCTCAAGAATTCGAAGCCAAGAATCCCCATGAAGTCATCCATCTTCACAACAGAGAAGCTTGTGGGTAGCTCCAGTGTCAATCATGGCACGGATAAGCTTTCTTTAACTTTATATCCAAATACGTTAGTCATTTCCCATTCCTACTCTCGGTCATGGGTTTAGTAGTCAAAAGCTGTCGGCATTGCAATAGTGCGTGAAAGCTCCTAAGCTGTCTCCATCATCTTCTGTGTCGACAGGCTCTGATGAACTGGAGGCACCATCGGAAGAACTCATTGTCCCCAATTTCTCGGTTAAGGCATTGACGGGCCAGTCTCGTACCTGATGTAGCCCTTGGCACCAAAAACAGGGACCACTATTCACCCCGCCACTAGTCCCTCTGTTGTTTGAGGTAATGGCACTTTGTCCTGATTGCGTCGCAGTGCGAATTTCATTTCAAACGGGAAATTCTCTACTTCCTTTGTGCTCCTAGCGCCCCCCCCCTCTCCCCAAACGGTCTCGGTTCGGGTATCTTTGCCTTCTTGACTCTCCCTTCCCCACCATCTATGTTGTTAATCGTAGCCCGAGACATCCGTGTCACACGGCTTGCTAAGTGCTATATTTCTACTCTCATAGCGCTTGTGCTCTCGGCATGATGGATCTCATCGGCCCTCGGATCATTTTCTAGCCCCTCGATTTTATCTAGGAGTGCCGGAATATGCCTCACATTTACCCGCAAACCTGCAATTTCGTCTTCCAACAACTCCATGTGCTGTTTGTTCGGAAGTACCACCCATTTCTCAAAATCCCTCCCACGATACTTGCTGAAGTAACTGAGCATCTTAGGTCTGATACCAAGTGTCACAGGCAGCTACTAGTAGGCGTGAGAGGTTTTTTAGGCAACAAATCCAGATTAATGAACACAACAATTCATGCTAGCATCAACACGCTTTCTTAAAGCAATTTGATTACAAAATTTATAACAAGACTCTTTGGTATGAAGGCCTATACCCCCAGACAGACTGAATCCAGTCCATTGAGCAATAAGTCTTTTTCTCATCCTGCTGCAACTCTTACCAAGGAAAAACAACTTTTGTTGGAGTTCACTCTTTGGCCTGAAGTAGCAGAATACAATTTAAGAATATTATTGAGACCTTGAATTGTGGATTTGCAACTATTAAGAAAACCAAACATGAAGTGAGCAATAGAGTTTGAGATAACCTATAAGGTTTAATTTTCCTTTCAAACACAGCGTGATTGATATTACTAGAAGAATATCTTGAGCAAGAACAATCAGAGATGGAGAAAGAAACCCCCCACCCCCCAGCCTCATCCCTCTTTAAGATTTTAAAAAAGCAAAGCTTGATCCTTGAAAGTGAATTAGCGAAACAGCTCTGAATCAAAGAGCACCACAGATCAGAGAAGCCAAATTCTTTTAAGAGCTGCAGTTATGAAGGACCAATCCATCCTATCATATCCATATCTATCTTGGGAACAGCATTGCCACAGAATTAACACATTCCTGTAAGGTTCTATTGCTGTACCTAGCTTTTTGGCCTTTACATCTTCTTTTCTGTTGGAGCACTTCCTTTTTTGCATCATTGTTGGCCAGCAGAATATAAATACATTGATTACAAATTAATCTCCTCAACTCATTTTTATGTTTGAGGTATGGCCCCTTTTTTGAAACTACAAAATGAGCAACATGTAGAAAGTGTAGCAAACAACGATAGTCAATAGGAGAAGCAGAGATATTACTTTCTTTTGTAGAATTAACGAATATGAGGTGAAGCTTGACTTAAGAAGGAAAATCGGGAAAGCTTTAGGACTTGATGGAATATCAATTGAGGTATGGAAATGCTTATGTGACATTGGTGTGTCTTGGCTAGTTAAGCTTTTTGATAAAATTATGTTTGTATAGTACCAATATACAAACATAAATGTGAGGTTCAATGTTGCATGAATTAAAGAGGTATTAAAGTTATAAGTAACACAATGAAGCTTTGGGAGGATAATTGAAACTGCGGACTAAGGAGGGAGAACAATATGAGAAGTCAGATTTGTCCCAAGTTAGGGTTAGAGAGAGAGATATGACTGAGAGGAAGAGAGAGAGGCTGCAATTCTGTATATTCTCTTAATGAATGAAAATAGTACATACACCCTATTTCTAC
>JAOTQG010102285.1:0-13457 GCA_025631175.1 Iris virginica
TTAACAGTATATTTATTTTTCACTTCACAAATTTTCTTTCATTTTGGCCTTTTTTTATGGATGGAGACTAACTGAATTGACGACAGGGAGGTTAACCCTCTTGAAAAAAACTACGTAAAACTCATCTCCAAAATCCGATAAGCACAGAGGGTTCCGTCAATTTTTTTCCTTATTTTTATTTTTGGAGAACGGATGCAGTAGACAATGTATCCTAAATAACGTGGTAGAGGAAACCTAATTAAAAAATAGGGAGAATATAATAGGATTTAATAATTATTTGGTCCCTAAACTATTATTTAAAAATGCGTTAGGTCCAAAAACTATTTTTTGTTTAAGTTTGATCCTTAATTTTTAAGAATGCTTTACGAATAAATTTTCTTTTTAATTTTTAGATCGAATTTAATGAAAATTTCAATATATCTCCACCAAACCGTCAGGCTAACAACAAACCTAATAATTAATAATTAGGGACATTCACGTTAATTTTGAAACCCTCATGGATTAAATCTTATATTTTTAACTTTAAAGAATGAAAATGGTAAAATCGAAGATGATTTATTATTTACAATAATTAACTTATTCTTTTTAATTTATTTTGATTAATATATATTTAAATGAGAATATTAAAATCTAAAATATGTGTGCATTACTTGTTAATCTTACCATTACTATAATGTTATAATCTAAAATATGATTCAGATTTTGTAATAATTGACTTGATAAAATTTATCATTTTTCAACAAGAAAAAATAATACTAATTTTGTGACAGAGTAAATATTTTTAGTGTAATTTATACAACAGAAAGTGCAAACCTATGCCATATTCACTGCGAATACATCGACGAAAAGTCACCGTAGCAAAATAATACCGTATGGGAAAAAGTTTTAGTAATCTATTACGGTTTTTATTATTTTACGCTTTAAAGTTTTTGTGGGAGTTTAAAATGGACGTCAATGTACCAAAATAATCAATTTAGCCCCTAACATTTCACATTTTTATTTCAATTAAAAGTTTTTAAATGATTTCGTTAAAAATCTAAAGAAATTGGACGGTTTATTTCTCATATAAAATGTATAATAAACCCTCAAGTTCACAACATTAACAAAAAGATCCCTCTAATGTTATATCTTTGTTAGTCAAATTAGTACGAAAGGATAAAATTGGATTTACATTAAAAAAATTTAAAAAATGACCATCCGTAAAGCATATATAGAGATTAAGGATCAAACTTAAATGAAAAATAATTGTTGGACCAAACACATTTTTAAATGAAAGTTGCAATACCAAATAATTATTTAATCCAATATAATAATATTAACATAGAAAACACTTTCCTTTGGAAGGTAGATTTTTTTGAAACAATTGTTTTTGGTGTGAAGTTTATTTTTATTTTGGTGTTTGTGGTTTTGAAAAAGGTTTTCAATTTTTTATTTGATGTGATATTTCATAAAGATGGAAAGAGAAAGAAAGAGCGGTAGTTGTGAGTTTATGTAATATCTGATAGAAATGAAAAGAGAAAAAAAAATGTAAATTATAAGTTAATATAATATTTGATATGATATAAATATGAGTATAAAATTGTAAATTGGAGAGATAAACTTATTTTTAAAACCAAGCAACAAACGAATTTTTCGTACTCAATTTCAAAAAGGTTTGAGAAACATTTCTAATGAGCACAACCTAAGAGGCTAAGAACCTTACACCTGCTACTTCCTTCCTTACTCCCCAATCCCCCAACTATTTTATGGTCGGATCAGAAGTTCGATATGGTGTAATATGACTGTTCATAATATGAGATGGAGTTAGATGAGTAAATATAAAATTTATATTAAAATAATTACTTTGCCCTTGAATGTGAAAGGTTAAATATAATTTATAATATTTAAATATGATGTGAAATGTTTGAATCTGAGGAGAGAGAATCTGATGCAAAAGGTTTGAATTGATTTGTGTAAGTGTAAAGATATAAGAATAGTAGATGAAAAGTGTGTAATAACGAAATATGATATTGAATGATATAAGTTAAAAAATTGGATTCATGATCACATTTAACCATATTCACCATATTCACCATATTATCATGTATTATAATATTAAACTTGTGATCCTATCATAACCCTCCTGCGCAACATCTCATTGCCCTCGCTCACACATTTCCCTTCTCTCTTTTTTTCTCTTTTTATCTTTACAATCTCTCTCTCTATATATATATATTTATTTATTTATTTATTATTTATTAAATCATTTATATTTATTTATTTATTTTATTTTTTTACTATTAAATTTTTTATTGATTAATTATATTTATATAGTATATTTTCTAATTCTTAAATTTTAATTTCGTGTATTTAAATAAGTAATAATTTTTGATTAGGGTACGAAACCCACACTAGTTAATATTATATAGCATATAAGCATAAGGGAAAATAGGGATAAGAATATTTAGGTTGTGTTCTTCGGGATAATTTTTACTTAAATTTTTTAACTTTTGATTTTTCTATTTTAATGGTCCATAATTAATCTATTTATCTTTTTTACTTTTTATTTTAATTATTACAAAAATTTAAAATAAAATCAATAAACTACCTATTTAAACGCATCCTCAGATTGGATAAGGCACGATGGGAGATGAGAATTGAGATGCCAATGCCAAGGCTGGGGTCAATGGATGGTCTCCACGTGAAAGGAATAAGCTGGTGGATGGGGACATGTGATGTGGTTCTGTGTCTGATGGATGATGATGATGATGACCCTATTATTTGGATAAGCCAGCCCCTGCTCTTTGGTTTTCTCCATTGATTTTTACGTTTTTCCTAGCAGTTATTCTGGAAACCATGAGAATAACTCAAAAATAAAAATGATTCGCATTGTAAAATATCGAACCTTTAACGTTAGAAGCTTCCATCTTTCGTGCTCTCGAAAATGATGGAAGAGTCAAATTGTGGATAATCCGCTTGTAATTGTCATTAGAACAAGTCCTCAATGTAAATGCTCTGTCAATGTTATTTTTTTTTGTTTGAATGATACATGTTCCTACCAATGCTTTTCTTTTTTGTCAATGCATTTTTTTTTTTTTTGCATTTTTTGTGAATATTAAAATCCAATTATCTATAAGAATGAATAATAGATTACAACTAAGGATGTCGATGGGAAAGTAATAATGGAAAACTCGTCTCACTCCGATTAATAAAGGGCGAAAATGAGCATTAAACAATAGAAAACGAGTTGGAAAAGAGAATTCATATTTATTTTATAGCGGAAATGAGACGGAAAACAAAAATATCATATCTTATTCGGCTTAGTTTGAGTTCCATTATTTATTTATTATTTATTTATATTAATAATAAAAATATTCGAGAGGTAACAAATATTTAAGGATGTTCTTTTCGGATGTGGATTTTTATCCAATAAGTAGTTGATATTTTAAGTTCTATTTCTTAATAACTATAAAATTTAAGAGTGGCAATTTATGTCCAGGTAATAATGTTTATTAAGCATAGCAAAATAAGTAGTTATAAGTTAAGCACAATGCTTTCAATGAAGAGCAACAGACGTAAAAACAGTTGGGAAAATGAGAAGGTAAACCAGGCTGAGAACACCATTGCAAAAAACAGAGTTTTGTGCAGCACTTCAAACCGAAGAAACTGACTGCAAAATCTCATAACTGAAACTGAATGTTAGATTACATTTACAGAGTTATAATTTTGGTCAGGAATCACACCCCATGGCCATACAGCAAAAGAGAAGAAATTGACATGCTTGTAGCAACCTCTACGCCGTACTGTGAGCTCAAGTCTTCATCGCAGGTCTCACCAACCCCAATCCCGAACCACTTCCAAGATGTTTGAAGTCTTTAGCCTCGAGATTCTCATCATGACCCGCAAATCCGGTTCCTCCCTTTGCCAATCTCACCAGATTCCTCTCTTTACAACCCTTGTTGCAGACTAGACAAACCTTATCCACAGCCATGAACTTTTCAGCACACTTCTTACAGAAAACATGACCACAAGAGCTTAGAGCCACAAGGGCCAACGTGTTGGTCAGAGTGACCTTGCAGCTAGGACAGATATAGGTCTTATCAAGAGCTGATGCCTTCTCTTCACTGGTATCTTCAGTGAAGTGAACCGGGAAAAGGGTTTTCATCTTTAGTTTTTCGTTGCCTTCTGGACAAACTGTACTCGTTGATGGGGCATCTACCTTGACAGGAGCTCCTGGTGTAGCAGAGGGTAGCCAAAACGCTTTCATGGTTCTTAGTGCTTCTTCCTCGTAAGAAGTAGTTTTCACACTGTTCGCTCCATGGAATCCATTTCTATCTCTGTTATAGTTTTTATCATTGTACTGGGGCACTGCACCATGGTTTTGCTGATCAAAAGCATCAAGCTCTCTGGCTTTCTGCAGCATCAACTTCTCTGCCTCCTCTTCCTTTTCTTGCTTCTGCTGAGAACTATGGGCAACTAGCTTCCTGCCAAATATAGTCGTTTTAGGAAACCCTATCCACAGAGGAGACACACTTCACAGCATGCCATAATCACGTAATGGATAAAAGACGCACAACAGAGCCGGAATTTTCTACATTTTCCATTTCAATAATGCAAGAATAGATTATAGAGCACCTCGTAATGGCATAAATCATGTAAGCATTTCTACCAAATACTTGGAGAAGCCCCAGAAAGTAATTTCTCCCATTCAAGTCGATTTTCCATATAACCTTTAGATGGGAAAGTCAAATCAAAGATACTCTCATTAATACCCAGGGATATCTATAAAAACTCTAGTAACAGACTTCCAAAATAACACCAGTTGAAGTAAAAATCTTCATCTATACATGCTCTAATAACACGTTGCTTCGTATCTAAATCTACTAGTTTCTAAGACTACAGAAGTACCACCAATTCAAGTCACACACCATCTACGAAGACCAGCTGCCTCTACCCCTTATAAATGATGGATATACCAGCACATTTGAGCATCATCAGGAAGAAAGAAATCTAAAACAAATTTACACATAGATGCAGCACAGTACGACATCATATCAAGCACTACAGGATATGGAAGGTGTCTGAAGAAAATTCTCGATATCAAGATCCACACATGGCCTTGTATCTAGTTGCAAAAATTCCCAAATATTAGCAAATTCCGGATTGATCAAAACGGGGAGACTTGGGTGAAAATTGCGGGACCTCGGGACGTAGGCCACTAGAAATTCAAAGCTCAAGGTTGACCTTTTCATTAAGTTTATAAAATGTTAATCGCAAATATTACTAGAGTCGGATATTGAAAACAGCCTTGAGTACAAGGTTCCCTAATCTGTTTGAGATTGCTAGTAACAAACAAGTTGCAGTGGCAGACAATGTTCAATGTCCAATTGATGGCTCAGGCTGGAATGCTGATTGTAGGAAAAAGTTTCCGGAACGACAGCTAGAAGAACAACAATTTATGGATAATTGTATAAGGTTGGAACCCTGAAGCTTCAAAAAAGTGGCACGTCTCCATTAAATCCTTCTACAGTGCAATGATGCCTAAGGAGAGAAATATGTTTGCTAGGAAGGGGTGGAAATCAAAAGCAGCTTGGGTTCTCTTGTGAAGTCATCAGCGTGGGAAGAAATTCTAAAGAGGGACAATTTGAAGACAAAATATTGCTCGGGAGTAATCTTTTGATACATTGCCCTATTGCTTGGAAGTTATAGAATTTGCTATATGCCTGTTCTGGGTGCTTGGGTAATTCCTAGGAGTGTTGAATTCTTGCTCTCCATTTGAATGACACCATAGCTAAGCAAATCCAACAAGCAGATATTGTCCTCATTTCTCATTAGAGGATTAGAATGAAAGAAACAATCGTAGTCTTTAGGGAACTGAGATGCCTGTTTCTACGCTGAAGAACTTGATGCTTAAGTTACTCCACTTTTGGGTAAACGAGTCTTTCCTGGAGTATAGGCAAGTTTTTCACGTTTTTAGGGTTAGCTCTGTTGGAAGCTCGATGTGGTGCTTCCAGTATATACAATTATAGATCGGGGTTTTGCTTGAGCTGCTAAGACCTTTCAGTCCTTGGTTATCGGGAAGCGGTAATCTTATAAATAGCTAGTGTGTATGTGATATGTCACCTTGGCATTTTGCTACATGTAAATAACACATCTACATTTGTAACAAAAATAATAATAATTAAAATTCAAACCTTCATAACACATAGAACCCTACTCCAAACAACCATTAATTGACCAACGACACACATGGCATAGAAAGACTAAGCTCCTTCCCAAAAAAAAAAGAGGGTGGGGGGAGGCTCTGAGATCTTTCCTTTTCTCATTTCTTGTCTTTCCATCAATTTTTGGCACTAGTTTCACATGTTCACTTAGGGAGTTGAAGGCACAAAAAGTATTAAGACCAAAAAGGGAGAAATAGTGGTTTGACATGTGCATCGGATTATATAGAAGTTCAAAAAGTATTAGAAAGATTAAATATCTCAACAAAAGAAAGGGGTGATAATATGTTTTTAGATAAAAGAAGAATTTCATTGAATAGAGCAAGAGGCCACAAAGAAGGCGGACAAGAAGTCCTCCAAAAAAATAAAAATAAACCAAAAAGTATGCAAATTACTATGTAGCAGCTCTCCAATCTCTAGACAAATCTCCCAACGACAAACTCTAGAAAGCGCCAAAAGTTCGAGCCCAAAGAGAAGTCTGCACCGTGACTTCTCCCACAAACACCACAGTGATGTTTCTCGATTTCTTAAAATCCGGGAATTTCACTCAATCCAAATATTCCACAACAAGCTAAAAAAGGCGCATCCCCACAACAAAGACGCATTCCTCGAGCGACCAAAACCCAAGTGAGTAATCATGCAAAAATCCTCCCTCCAAAGAGCGTGCAGATCTCACCATCCACCCAAAACAACCCGGCCGGAGACTCCTCGCCGCAGGGCAATGCATGAACAAAAACAAAATATGTAAAAACAATGTAGAAAGATGAACGCTAGAGAAAACTATTGAAGTACTTAAAAAGTACTTCCGTATCTGGGTGGGCATTAGTTTCATGACTCAACTCATTCTTTTTGTCTGAAATTCTTTAGGCTCGGTATATTGATGCTTTTTTCGCCATTTTGTTCCAAAGCAATCAACCCAACTCATCTTAAGAGATTTTCTCACATTTTATCTCCTAGAAATAGTAAAATTCGTAAATACTTTCTTTCTGAATTTTACTTCCGCTGCTCCCTTTTTTATATCTTTATTCCTTTTTTTTTTTGGTTGGCCTTACACTACTCAAGCAGCGTGTGACGAATGTGTCATTTGTAGGCCAAAAGAGCTATTTCATCTCATTAGGCACGCAATACAAGACAGCACATGAGCTCAAGGCAGACAATGGCCCTTGAGAGCAACACCAATGAAGCGACAAGAACGAACTCCAATGCATCCTAGTATTCTCATTCGGCTTCCTGTATTTTACCAATTTCTAGTTGCCCAAACATTATGTCCCATATAAAGTGGGAATGATAGCATCCATCCAACTAGGCTTACATAGGGCATGTTTGATTTGGTCTACTTTTTTATGGTTTCACGTAAACCTCTTTTAGGAGGGTTGATTTAGTTTATGCATCATAAATCGTAAACTGTGTATAAAAATTCTAATGTACAAATAAGCTATAGCCGCTTTATTCAAGAATATTAGAAACTTCCGAACCTGAAGCATATTTATTCGCAGTTGCTGGTGTTTGTCATTGTTTTTACTTTTCTTCTTTATTTGGTAAAAGAAGAAAATTTATTAGAAAATAGAGTCAGGATACAAAGATGGCAGGAAAGGAATCCGCCTAAAAGATTACAAAGATGAACATATAAGCAAACAGACACCATATTAGAAATAGCTAATGAAACTCTGCTCTCCAGTCCCAAACTAGATCTGCTTGAGACAAGTCTCGGAAAGCCCCAAAGCTCCGCGCCCATAAGAAAGCCTGAAAGGAGATCTTCTCCCACATAAGGGTAAAAAACAACTCACGATCCCTAAAAATTCGAGACTTCCGCTCGATCCAGATATTCCATAGCAAACTGAACATGGCACAACTCCATAAAATTGAGGCATCCCGTATCTGACCCAAACCCCAATGTCTTCGCATACACAACTCTTGAACCATTCGAAGGATAATACAACGATCACCACGTACCGCAAATAGAGAGCACAATAGATGCAAGAGCAAATGCTTATGAGTGTCACTCCACCCCTTACACAAACTCCAGGTCATTGTTATTGCTCCTCCATGACAAATTCAGGTGAGTCCCCATTTAGTATTGTAGGTATTGGAACACCGTCCTTGATTCTTCCGTTGTTATTGATGTATGAGCAATTTTCAGTAGGTACAGAACAGTTATTATAAAAATAATAGCCTCAACATAGCTCGCCTGATGTGACTTCATGAATGTTCTGATTGGTGTTCCCTGGATAGCTCATATCATTGATCATAGCAACATGGTCATACAAACTAAAAATAGCATTAGGTTCCTAAATTGAATTTCGACAACCCTCTTTCAAACCCCCTTCTTGAATCCCCACTTGTTACTATAGGTTGCAATACCTTTCCAATAACTCATTCGATAAACCTACATGCTTAATAAGTATTGAACCACGTGCAGTTGCATCTATACTACTTTGAATGGATGGTGAAATATCATTATAGAATGTTTCCAATATCTACCACATCTCAAAGCCGTGGTGAGGACAAATCTGAAGCAACTTTTTGCACCTTTCCATACAATGACTAACCATCTTACATGGTATATGATGCTATTTCTCCTCTTAGCTCGAGTGTTCTTATATGCCTCCTCTTAGCTTGGATGTTCTTCAGGGTGGAAGAGCGCGCTACGAATTTTTGAGCCAACTCGTCTCAAGTGGTAATGGAATTGATAAGTAGAAAATTCAGCCACCCCTTTTCTCCTTACGCAGAGAATGGGAAATGTCCTAGTCATAATGCATATGCTGTAACACCATTTTGCTTAATGGCATCACAGTGCACCAAGAAACTTACGATACCATTAAGCAAAATGGTGTCACAACATATGCCCTCTCAGTCAGAATTTTCTCATTCACGTGAAAGATGTAGCAATCAGTGAAAGAGTTCCGCACATATCCGTGCCATTACCACTTGGAACTAGATGGCTCAAATTTCTCAGGTTCTTTCCATTGGCAAGAACAGCAAGCTAAGAGAGATATCAGCATATACCATATGGTGTCATGAGTCCTACGAAGAGATACAGCAAATATTCTACAATAGAGTTTCACCGGCCATTCATCGCAGTGTAGATGCAACCGCAGGTGGTTCAATAATTAATAAACATGCAGATTCAATGAGTTATTTGAAAATATTGCAACCAATACTCATAAGTAGGGACCCGAGAGAGGAATTCCATGGAAGGTAGCCGAAATTCAAATTCACGAACTAAATATTATTCCTAGTATGTCTAAACAGGTTATTATGCTCACCAATGCAGTCAAGGATATGAGCGATTCCGGGAAAGTCATTTAGATCATTCGGCGAGCCACATCATGCGAGCTATGTGGAGATAATCTTCTTATAATAATTGTCATGTTAATACCAATAAATTGCAATTATATCAATAACAACACGAACAAACAACGACCACTATATGTAACACTCAATGGTGGAATCACCTGAATTTGTGATGGAATATCAATAGCAGCAACCGACCACAACCACAAAATAACTATGCTTCAGATTCCCGTCAAAGGTTCTAATCTACATCTTGTTTCAATTTTCCAACCACTAAGCTCTTATGCTTATTCTTCGCATCTTGCATTGGGATATGTAACGTTGAGTTGAAGATAACTAAGCTATCACCTTTCAAGGATTGAAAGGCTAAATGGCCTATACAGCTAAGATAGTATACAACATATAACAAATTTGCAAGCTTAATTTGTTGGATAAAGCACTCCTTTCTTCAAATAGATCCCAAATGAATAAAAATTGTCTTCACTCTCTCACAAGATAATAACCATCGTTTATTTCTAATAAATTAGCTCATCAATTATTGCCATTTAAGTAAGCAACAATGGTGAAAACAAAGCATGATCAAAATTGCACCAAGTAGTAGCCATTAGTGGTCCAGCGGTGAGCCATATAGCTAACCTAACCAAGTTACAGTTACCATCTAAATTCAAGATTTTAATACTTAAATGATAAATCCTAATAGCAATTGAATGGCACACCTGTTTACTTACTTCCTTCAAATTTAAAACAGATCAGACAGGTGGTTGACGTAACATGACATAATATATGTGGTTTGTTTTCACCTTAAACCATTTTGCCCAACTGGATTTTCTATAAATAGATCACAGGCAGTTCAACTTGGGGTTGGATAGTTCAACAAGACACTACAAACCACCTACGTTGCAGGAAGCTTAACTTTATTTTTCAAGATCTTCTTATCTTGTGGCAAAGTAAATTCTTCTCCTCTTAGGTGGACAAGGTAACTTCCACCATTTCTGGACTGCACCATAAGGCAGAAACTCAGGGTTCACTGTTTATGGAGTTTTATCTTTTATGTTTTTCAACTTGGTTCATGATTCAGATAGATTTTCTACTACAAAAAGAAAAATAATGACGAACGTTGTACTTTTAAGTCTAATCATAGTACTCCACGAAATCGTACTCCAATAGTTATTCACACGTAAAGATGAACATACTGCTTGAACCATAACATAATCAGCTGACTCAAATCCACTTTTGTCCCAATTACATGAGAGTTAAGACTAGAGTCACCCCATTTATCCTTTTTCACTGGGCAGCTCCATTCAATGGAAGATGGTAAGACAAACAAAAATCTCTCATATTCCTCATTTTTGCTTTCAATGTTAATTTCCAGTATCTGCTACCTCTAGTATGATTGTTGATTATGATTATATCACACTTCTAAATGGGTACATTTAGTGGGTCTCCATTGTACATGTCTAGAAGCAAGAGGACCGGTCGATGAACAAAGAAGAAATTAACTGTCAAGAAAAAAGTTAAGAGAGGTTATTATTGATCCGTTTGAAAGGTAGGTTTTTTGTGAGGTTTTGTGGTTTTTGGAGTTCTATTGGATGATTAAAGTGAAAAGTAAGAGAGAGATATATAGAAAGATTGTGGAGTCTAATGAGGGAGAAAAATCAAAAGCCACAAAACCACACTAGAAACCATCCTAGCAAACGAGCCCTATGTGTTGGTCCCATTACAGTCTTTCTCCGCAATACACATGAAAACATAATGCCAAAAACAATGCCATCATGTTAACTCTGGGACCAAGATCAAACTTCAGAATCGATCAATTCACCTGATAACTAAACAGAAGCCAAAAGTTCCGCTCTACAACAATACTAGTGCTGTAAAGAACAGAATGGCTCAGAAACCTTCAGGATAAGGATTAGGGGAGATTCTCATAACCTAAAAATGAAACACGAGTTGCTGTCTGTGATCAAAACATACATAATGCAAAGATGGGGTAGTAGGTAAAAATAGCCAACTAGTCCACTTTTAAGAACTTGGTATGGAAACCGCTGGTTATGCACTTTTAAGTCTCCCAATTAAAGTTTAGTTCATTAAACATAAAATCAGCAAACTTATACAGTCCTAAAAATGACTGATATGAATAAATGGCAAAACCATCTAACCCTTAAATCTTTGTCTTTCAAACTTCAACTCTGAGCCAAAAAAAGGAGTAAACTTCCGCATCACAACCCAGAAACACAAGTTTTGCTAGATGGTCATATACTCAGTTACTTCCTCCCTTTCTAAATGAGTGTAACTAAATATTTATTTAACATATATTTATTGTGCTTCTAAAATTTCAATTCTTCATAATTACATTAAGAAAACTACCCATAACAGTTCTATAACTGCACAAAAACAAGTGAATTCAAACATCAAATTGCTAACTTGTAAACCAATCACAGGTGTTTAGAAAGAAAAAAAAAGGATTGTACCTTTGGATATCCTTTTTTTGGGACAAGAGGCATTCGAGGATGCATTCTCTGCAGAAGATGTGACCTTTTTGACAGGACAAGGGGTCAATGAACGGCTTCAGGCACAGGGAACACGCATCGAACGGCTTGATCGAGTCCTTTCCCAGCCGCTCCTTTTGAGTTCCGTACCCTAGCTTCCTCTTCTCGTCGTAGGTGAAGAAGGCTAGGTCGTTGTTGTTCTTCGAGTGTCTCTGCGGCATATTTGCGAGCGAGCGAGAGAGAGAGAGAAAGAGAAAGAGAGAATTAAAAGATGGATGTTTTCTGATTTTGGATTTGATCAACACAATGAGTCACAAAAGTAAGGGTAATCAGTTAAATCCCGGGGATATAACTGAATCGACCCCGTAGTAAATGGGATGGCAACGGGGCGGGTCAGGGGCTTCGATCCGACTTTTTCATGTCCTGCCCAGATTCGCTCCGCCCCATAATAATAAAGATTCAGATCCGATCCGTTTCGTTCACATTAAAAAAAATTAAATTTTTTTATAATTTAAATTTAAAATTAATTTATTTTAATTTTTAATATAATTTTAACTCAATTTAACTATTCAAAGTATAAAAATATTTCTTTTTCAATATATACTATATATATATATTTTTTTTTTAAAATAGACATAACACTAGTCGGGACGGATTAGGGACGGGATGGAACATAAACCCGAACTCGCCCCTAACTCACTCGGATCTTAAAAAATTATTAAAAAATCGGATTTTTCAAAGTGGGACATCATCAGGTTCGAATCGAGTTATCAGAAATTATCATCCTACGTAGTAGGGTTGTGCGAAAAAAAAAAACAAAAATTGAACCAAGTCAAAGGGTTTTTATTGTTTTAGCCTCTAAAATTGTTACGAGAGTTCAAAATTGACGTCAATATATTAAAATAATTAATTTTAATATTAATATTATATTTTTATTTTTATTTTAATTAAGGAATTTTTGGATAATTTTGTTAAAAATCTAATAAAATTGAATTCAAGTGTAATATACGTTAATTTTTTAAATATCTTTCCGTCATTTTGCCTCCAATAAAGTTTAGGATGTAAATTAAAAATTAAAAAAACAAAAAGCAACCCAACCCGACCCCTCTTTCCTCCCCCTCCCGTCTTCTCCCTCTCCTCTCTTCTCTCTCTCTATAAAAAAAACAGAAAAAAAGAGGAAGAGCAGGGCAATGGCGAGAGAGATCGATGGGGAGAAGAGACGTGAGGAAGGGAAGAAGGTGAGAGAAAGAGGGCGGCTGTATGGAGTTTTAGTAGAGAAGGTTTGTCACCGATTTCAATGGAGATGGGGGCCAGGGGCGGAGCTATGTTAGGGCAGGGGGTGGCTGTGGCCCCTCCAAAAAGTTTAGGGACTAGAAGCAAAAAAAAAATTTAGTTCTTCATTAAAAAAATGTTATTTAGCCCCCCCAAAACTTAAAAAAAATATTATTTAGCCCCCCAAAACTAAAATAATGATAAC
>JAOTQG010102307.1:0-13453 GCA_025631175.1 Iris virginica
TTTTGGACTATTGATGGTTCATCTTAGCCGACCCCAACTAGTTTGGGATAAAGGCTTTGTTGTTGTTGTTGTTGTTAATTTAAATATTTTAAAAACGAAATTTTCCACAATAACTATTATAGAAATTTAAAATGAAATAAAAAGAATACTAGATTTCAATAAAATAAAATTATTGCACAATTTTCGTAAATGAAAAACTGCAAAATATCGCCTTCATTAATTGCCCAACAAATCAGATAAGATGTGATACAGTACACATTGAAAACTCGTTGCTGTTTAAAATTTTCTGGTATCGGTTAGATAGTGAAACTGAATGTGCAGTTGACAGTTTTGACCTTTTTTTATTTTCAGTTCTAAAATTGGTTGAGCTTTGAATTTCAATGCAAAATGTCATAACCAAAGCTGGGATGGCATGGATTTGCCAATCAGTTACTAACTGCGCTACTAGTTGTTCTCAGAGGGTATAATTCAGTCATCAAATCGCCAGTTTCAAAAAAAAAAAAAAATACTCCCCGGCCACAACAGAGAGAGACGAGCAAATGTGTTATGAAGCAATAACTAGATTTTAATATGGATTGAAATTCAAAAGATTTCTCTTTTTACCTCACTACTTCCTCCCCATTTCTCTTCTTATTTTTTTCTACTACTTCCAACTCTTGCCTCGTAGAGACAAAAAGTTTCGATTTTTCCTTCAATCTCTCTCTCTCTCTCTCTCTCTCTCTGCTAATTCTAATCTCTCTCTCTCTCTCTCTCTCTCTCTCTCTCTCAGTTCACCTTCTTCTTCTATGTACATTTTGACCAAAACTACTTGATTTTGGCCTCTCCATTTTTCTTTTTTTTTCCAGCCCAACCAGATTAAGACCCCATTTTTATACATGCAATTAAATAGAGAGAACATAAAAAAAAAAAAAACAAAAACAAAGATTGTTTCTTTCTCCTTCCCAAGATGCCAATCCATCCCCACCGCCTGCCACCACTCTGGTTTCTATCTCATTTGCCGGCGGCCCCTTTCCTTCTGGTCAAAACTATCAACAAATTAACTACTACCAAACTAATCGATCTTGCTGATTCCGATGCGCTTAACCGCGTTCCTGAATCCATCCCCTCCACCATTCGCCTGCTGCATACACATCCCATTATTATTGTTGTTATTATGTTGTTGCTCCGTCATGTAGCTCCTCACTTCTTTTCTTATCATTTCTTGCATAACCGACAAAAACTCCGGACTAAAGGGCACAAACGCCTTCTCCTGCTGCCCAGCTGATGCCACCGGTGGTGGCACTGGCATTGGCACTGGCGCTGGCACCGGCGCAGGACGATGCTGTTGCTGTTGCTGTTGCTGAATAGCCATAGCAATGGATGCCGAGAGAAACTCCGGTCTAGGCAGATTTGACGGATTGAATAGACTCTGCTGTATCTGCTGATTGATCGGGAACTGAGGCTTAATTACCGCCGATGCCGGAGTTGGGGGAGGCGGCGGCGGCGCCGGAATCGGAAACGTAACGACCGGCTGAACCTGCATCGGACTGGAAACCTGATTCGACTCCATGGCCGAATCGACTCCCGGAAGAGATAAACTTAACAACGTAGGAGGATCAATACGAGGTGGATGATGCGGCGGCGGCGGTGACGTCGTTTCAGCTTGAGGAGCAACGACACCACCAGCCCTAGCCAAGGGTCGGAACACGTGCGAATTTGACAAAACAGGCATGCTCGAATCGCTAATGTCGGATCCGGAAGGACTACCCGGACTCAAGTAAAGCCCGCCCGAAACCGGAACAGCCGACCCGGCGCTAACAGATCTTTTCAACACTGGCTGCTGATTCGTAAACTCGTTAAACTCTTCATTGGTCATGGAAGAGCACTTCCTCTTCAGGGTCGAGTTCCAATGATTCTTAATAGCGTTATCGGTCCGACCCGACAGCAGTCGGGCGATTGTAGCCCACTTGTTGCCAAAGCGCGCGTGGGCCCGCAGAATCGTCTCGTCCTCTTCAGGTGTAAACGCCCGGTGCTCAACCTGGGGAGAAAGTTGATTGCACCACCGCAAGCGGCAGGATTTACCGGATCTGCCGGGGATGGATTTGCTGATGAGAGACCAGTTGCGGGGGCCGTGTTTCTCGACCAGTTGTTGGAGCATTTCGTCCTCTTCGGGGCTCCATGGGCCTTTGATCCGATCCATATCCCTCTTAGAACTACTGGCCATGTTGTTGTCTGAACTAATTCGGATTCGGGTTTTTGAATGAATCGACGATGGGGGAAAAGAGATTTGAGCTTTGAAGGGGGGATTTGTTTTTGTTATTGTAGAGAGAGAGAGAGAGAGAGGGGGGTTTGAAAGAGGGGGAAGAGAGAGAAGGGGAGTATATAAAGGGGTTAGGGAGGGAGGGGATAGGGATGACCGGATGGGCCGGTGAGAGGGGGGTTATGGGCACCGCTTTGGGGAAAAGCGGTTGAATTTGGTGGGTTTTGGGATACAGCTGGCTAACGGACACGCGTCACATCACTCACTGATTTGCACATATACTCAACTCCCTCCCTCCCTCCCTCTCTCTTCGTAGTAATCTCTTCCTGATTTCTGTTTCTTTTGATTTGTTTCACTCTCTTTGCCTGTGCGTGTTGTACCCCCCCTCGTTTTTTGTCTTTTTGTATGCTTCATGAACGAATTTAGAAAACTAGAGATGATTATGTACGAATCTATTTATAGTATTATTTCGAAAATTAAAAAATATGAGAATATTTGGATGAAATATGCATAAAATTTAAAACATTGAAAAAAATATATAAAATATAGTAATTGGTGTAATATATAAATATATCTTTAATCGCTTTCTTCAAGTATATATTTTAGCAACTTTCTTTTTCTCCTCTGTAAATTATTAGAGAATTTTTTCGTACAAAATATTCTGCTATCGTTTGCAAAAATAAATTTGTACTACCCTTCTTACGACATTTATTTCAATTTTCTCAAGGTATAATAATTGACTATTAATTGTAAATAATATAAATTAGATGATTATTTCTATTACAAATAATAATATATAATCTATTAGTATATAATTTGTTATCTTAAGGTTCCTATTTACTCATAGGAATTTCCATGTTTAAGAATACAGTTCATCTCTTTTTCTCTAAACTCTTTTCTTTATTTCCTCTATTTTTCTTTACGATTATATCTCATAATTTATTCATTAATCCAATAGAATATAATTAACAATATTTTTTTTTGGAGTATAAATTTTCTCAACAATTTTAGCTTTTGGGAACAAAGGTGATAAATATTGGAACCAAATTATTGCAATAGATTTTTAAAAGGAGATTTCAATGCCATGAGACTATGAGTGGCTCTCTTAATAATTTAATATTTCCTTGATTTCTTTTTCTCTTTCTATATCTTTAATTTAAAAATTACTGAGTAGCAAAATTAACTCACTCCATTCCTTATTTAAATGTCCAAAACTAATTCTCTTTTTATAATATCATTTTCAAATTACACCTTCACAATCATTTTACTCAGAAAAAAGAAAATATTTATAGATCTCTTCATTTTGAATCGAAGTAGGAAGCGAGGAGTTCAAGAAAGTAGAAAGTGCAAGTACTAGAGTTTTCTGCTGTAAAATTTTCATTTAACATTAAAATAGTTTAATTAACATACTTAATCGAATTAAGACATTTAATTTCAAAGAACTCAAAACAAATTTTATTTTAATCTTGATCCTGAGAGAGTAAAATAATACATAGCACAAGTGTCACCATAGCTAAAGGCTACCGCATTTGTATACTAAAAAATTTAGTATCGGTAATTAAGGTTAAATTTCTGTTCAGTTGAGACACATTCTGTAATTTATTTTCTCACTATTCTTGAAGATATAAGAATGGGGATTTCTAATGTTATAGTTTAACAATATTTTTAAAAAAATTAGTAATTTGTTTAAACTTGAAATAATATAAATTCATGTGCATCACAAACAGTAACTGTTAATTTAATATATGTGTTTATGGTTCTTGTCAATAAATTGTTTATCGTATTGTTGTTGTTCATCGTTTGATCAACACATATTGACATATACATATTAGATGTTTTTCATACGTTAATACTTTAAGGATAATGATAAAGTATAATAGGTTTATAATATATATATATATAGAAGATACAAGTATTTTTATTGAAATTATAAGTATATCTTTTTAGCCCCCTGCAAGTTGAATCATGCTCGACGTAAGGGGAAGCTTGGTCAAAAAATACGAGAATTGGGTCGCCGACAATGGTTTAGTGAAGAGATCAGCGGGCTGCTCGGCAGAGGCAATCTGATGATGAGTAAGAAGCACATCAACAATTTGCTCGCATACATAATGGCAATCAGTGTCCACATGCTTCAGCCGATTACAAAAAATATGAATCTTGGCAACACAAAAAGCAAATTCATTATCACAATAACGCTGAGGAGATTTGTGAGCAATACCCAGAGCATCCATGAAATACATAATCCATAAAACTTTTGAGGTTGCAGCTGTCATTGCTCTATACTCGGCTTCAATTGAGGAGCGAGAAACACGAGATTATTTTTTTTGTCGACCATGAAAGCAGATTGTCCCCCCAAATAAATAAGAAGATCAAAGGTTGAGTGACGATCATCTTTATCATTTGCCCAATCAGAATAAGAGAAAATTCGTAGTTAAAGACCGTATTTGGAAAAAGAGAGGTCGGGATCAATTGTGTCTTTAATGTAGCAAAAAATATGCTTCAAGGCTTGAAAATCACTATAAGTTGGTTAATGCATAATCTGTGAGATCTTATTGACAGCAACAGAATATCAGGATGAGTGACATTCAATTATTGAAGACCGCCGATGATGCTTCGAAAATTAGTAGGATTAGAATATGGAGTAGTAATGCGTTGAGAGGGAGCACTAGTACTCATATGTGTGCGAGAAGGATGATAATAAGTAACACCAACATGAGATAAAAGATCGCGAGCGTACTTTGTCTGGTTAAGAACAATGGTATTGGATGATTGTTGTACTTCAATGCTGAGGGAGAAGTTGAGATTGCCATGGTCTTTTATTTTGAATTCATTGTGCATGTCAGTGATCAGGGAGCTCAAAAGCATGGATGAGCTCCTAGTAATGATAATATCATCAACGTAGACAAGCACAATAAGAGTGTCTTTGGGAGAGCGAGATATGAACAAACTTGGATCATGAGCGCATATTGTAAACACTTGGTTCGTGAGGAAGGAAGATAGGCAATGATACCATGCTCACGAAGCCTGTTTGAAACCATATAGAGAGTTCTTAAGCTTACAAACATAGTGTATATGGTTATGATTAATGAATCCTGTGGGATTAATCATGTAAATATCCTTTGATATATTACCATGCAGAAAGACATTCAAGACAACAAGTTGACGAATGAGCCAGTTATGATGAATAGCGAGAGTAAGAATAAGTCTGATGATTTGTTGTTTGAGAGTTGGACTGAAAGTCTCCGAATAATTCAAACCATATTCTTGATGGTCGTCTTTAGCAACGAAACAAGCTTTATATAGTGAAATGGAACCATCATCATGACGTTTAATACGATACACCCACTGACATCCAATAGATGTGCGATAAAATAGAAGTGGAACAAGATGATGAAGATGACGGAGAAAAGCTTTAGGCGAAAGGAAGATTAGCCAAGAATCCATCAGCGACAGGAAAAGAAGAAGAAGAAGTTGCCGCTATTAGGTCGATGAGATTTTTTTTTTTGAAGAATTTTGAATGTAATTATCATGAATAATAATAATAAATCATAATAGATTTATAATGTTTAGTGTTACATATGGAGATATATAGGGAATACAATTGAATACTTATATTAGGATTAACATCTATTATAACATATTTCTATTGAAATTAAGATTACATCTTATTAATATTATTATCATCCTAAAAATGTATTGAACAATATGTGTACAAAATATTGTATATAAATTACGATACTTATTTTAAATGAAATGATTTAAGTTATTAAGGAGAATAATTTTGATATTACTTGTTTTTTTAATTCCATTTTAACGGTCTTAAAAACGATATTTTCTTTTTACAATCACTATATACCATTAAATAAAAAAAAATGATTCCATAAAGTATGGTGGGGTTTTCACGAGACTTTTATTTTGCCAATATCGAGAGGGAAAAATTGGATTTACTTTCCTAAGCAGGAGTAGCTTTTCATAAGCGCATATTTTAATGCGTGTTGGTAATAAGTGCTCTAATTAATTAAGTTTTCTAAAAATTAAAATTAATTATATAAAAAAATTATTAATGTTCTCATTTTTTTTTTCAAAATTTAATCTAAAATTTTACTATTCCTTTTATTTTATTTGAAGTATTACTTTTTTTTGACACCTATTTGAAGTATTACTATTTTAATTTTAAAATAAATTTTATTTTTTTATTAAAAAATATAACAAGTAATTTATGTATATAACTTTATGTTAAATTATTTTTTGTTAATTATATTTATTAAATATTTTTTTATTATATAAATAAGTAAAAAATATTTAAATTAAAACGAAGAAATGATATTTACAGTTGGTATACCGAGCGTTTAATCTAGAAGTGTTCATTTTTTTCAAAAATTTATATAAATATTATAAATTATGTATATAATATGAATATAAAATACATATAAATTACATGATTATCATGTTAACTATTATGTATATTTTATATTTATATTATATATATAATTTATGATTTATATATATACTCCCTTCGTTTCACAATAGTTGATCTATTGGAAATAAAAAAGTGTTTCAAAATAGTTGATGTCTTGCGTATTTTTTTTACACTTTTGTTAAATTATCATTATATTTAATTCCAAGATAAGAGTTAATGAGAAAAATTTAAAAATATATTTTTTATAAAAAAGGGATAAAATTAGAATATATTTAATTTATTTCTTGATTTGTGTAATTTAACCTTAAACCTCAACTAAATTCAACCGCACCCTATATTTTTTTTAAGAAAATGAGCGCTTTTCATTATAATTTGGGTGGTATTTACATCTTAAATTTTATTCGAGGAACAATAACTAAATTCATCTCACTATATCTTATATTATGAACAGTGTCATATTATAGCATATTATATCATATCTCATTTCTGATCCACTATAATAGTACTCCCTATTTTAATTTGTTTGGGAAGAAAACAAAACTGAAAGGAAAGGGAAGAAGGGTGTGGGGGGTCTCTCAATAACTGAAATCATCACATCATGACGCCCCCTTAATTAATGCCTAGCTTAGCTAGCTGGGATAGTAACGGTTGAGAGAGAGAGAGAGAGAGAGAGAGAGTGAGAGCCGATCAGCTTTGACTGTGGAAAAAGAGATTATAGAAAAGAGGAGGCCATCCAGCCTGTAGAGCATTTCCCTTCTCTCCTCCTTTTTCGTGTGTGTCTGGGGGGATAATGCCGCATATTATTATCCTTTTTCAAAAATTCCCTGTTGGGAGTGCCTTTTTTTATATCTAAGTTTACAACCAACACCTTTAAAATACACTTTATTCTTCATCACTCCCTTCTACTTTCCCTTGTCCGCTGATTGATACCTCCAGAGTCAAGAAATAGCTTCCATCCCAAATTTGTACAATTGTAATGCCAAATTTTAAGGGGTATCACGTATACCGGTGATATAAGCAAAACTATTAATGAGAGTTGGTTTAAGTGGTAAGTGACTTAGATTTACTTAAAGGAGGTCGCGTTCGAGTCTCACCGTATGTAGAAAATTTTCGCTGAAAGACTCATCCGTCAATGTTAGGTACGCGATTCGAGTCGAACTGGATTGATAAAAACATAGACCTTGATATCAGTGAGCAACCAAAAAAAATATGAGCAAAACTATCTAAAAAAATGTAGATAAGGTTATTAATATTGGATAAGCAAATGAAAAGTAATAACCTCACACAATACTAAAATTATAGGAAAATGTTGTATTCGACAATGAACTAATACCACTATCTAGGAAATGTCTTCTAAAGGATGGTTGATCGAATAAGAGTTCCACATTTTATTACTACGTGTTTTTGAGTGGAAATATGTAGGTAGAGATGCTCATGAGTATGTGGGCATCGATCATGACAAACTCACTAAATTGACATATTTCATGGAATGAAGATGTAAATAATTATATAAGAGGGTTTTTATTCGTACTACCCGGTAGTACAAACCCATGGCAACATTATATAGCATTGGATGATAAAAAATTGTCGATCAATATTAGTTAGTTAATATGAGAAAGGAACAGAAAAAATATAATTAAAGACATAATGAATTTATTTGATGCAATACTACATACGTATGTATATGTATACGGTTTTACTCAATTAAGAACCATTTTAAATTAAAAACTCTAGAAATTAATTAGAATCGTTAAATTAGTAAATTCATGATTAAGATTGAAATGCTCAAAACTATTCACGTTTTTCAAAATTTGATGAAATTTTTATAATTAAGTGAAAATTATTTATCTTTTAATCACCTTTATTTGATTTAAATTTAAATATTTCATGATTTAAAATTTAATTTCATATTTTTGGTTAAAATTATTATTTTTTTAAATAAGATCAATGAAAAATATTTTTTGAAGAATATTTTTGATGAGCCCAACTCCAACAGTCGACTCAATAGATCCAACTAAGCTACAGCCCAACGGGTAAATCCACGTACAAGAGGAGAAAGTCAAAGGTGTGTGAACCCAATATCCGACGAGTAGGCTGTCTGATGGTCTGCCTAAAGGGCGATCATAGTGCTTGTCCAACGACCTCTTGGGACAAAAAAAAAAGACTTAAAAAAAAGAAGTGCTTGTCCAACGGGCGGCACCCTGTCCGACCTCAGATATTGCCTTTTTTAGAGGCGTTACATGTCAAGAATACAGAAGATGAAGGGGTGTTAATTAAATTTTGGTGGTGGTTTAGATTATATAGATCTCCCCACGTACAACAAAGAAGAAGTGGGAAGGGATGGTGCACGGAAAATGCTGAGCTGGCGAAAAATGACAAGAAATGTCGCCGAATGGGAGGGCGAATTATTATTGCTCCTCCTCCTGTCTGTCAGTCCAGCCTGTGCTTCTAACCTCCTCCAGTCCCCTCCCTAACACTCAACGGCCTCCAACCCCACTTTCACACCACCAAACCTGCAGCAGCCGGTCACCCCCACCCTCCTTTTTCCCTCCCTCTTTATTTAGCAAATATTTTTACCTGTACGGACCCGGTAGCCCACGTTACACGGTTCCCCAAACGCAGCGTACCTTCGTCCCTCCTTCCTCCCGGCAATTCCTTAACTAATTAGTGGGAGTAATCTGTTGTAATTAAGTACTCTACTACGTAATCTAATCTAATCTAGTTTTTTAGGAGGAGGGGGAGGGGGAATAATTAAAGATTGAGAGGGAATTAAATTAAATTACCATGAGCTGTATCCGTAATTAAAGAAATAGAAAGGGGGGTTTCGGCCTTCGGGAGTAATAAAAAACAGATACTGTATCCGTTTCTGTTAACTCGTACGGCGTACCTACTGCCTCCACCTAATATTGGTTTCCTTTTCTTAGTTTTGTTTTTGTGTTAATTAAAGTAAACTAAGGACCCGTTTAGCATTCATGTTTTTTGAACAAAATATGAAAAAAATTACAAAAACTTGTTCACCTCTTAAGTTTTTAAAACACAAGTTTTCTCTCTCTACCTACTATTTTTAATATAATTTTTTTTGTTTATATTTTGTGTTTGTTTTGTGTTGGTTTTAATTTTGTAGGAATTTAATAATTTTGCCCTTTAAATTTTTAAAAATTACATGATAGTGATGGATAGAGAAAGACTTTGAATTTTTAAAAATTACATGATACCGATGGAGAGAGAAAGAGAGAGAGTGTGTGATAGTTGTGATTTGATGTGATGTTTGATATGATATAAAAGTAGTATAGGGGTATGTGAAAATAATAGGTAGAGAAAGAAAACTTATGTTTTTAAAACTTAAGTTGTGAACAAGTTTTCATTATGTTTTTGAAACAATGTTTCAAAAACCCCACAACTAAAAAGACCCATAGTATTTGGGTTGCACCCAACTTATGGCTGGTTTGGTTGGAGCCTTTTGAAGTAAGACTGCAAGGGTTCTATTTGATTCGATTTGGAGTATAAATTTGATCGCACCCATTTCTTTTGCGATCGGTGGGATCGTGAATCATCTTCTCCATGTTTTAAATCTGAAATAAAAACATGAAAGCACACGGTGAGCTTAAGCTGGGTGGTGTTCCCCGCTCAAACTCTTCGGTGCAAGAATCAATTTCCCCTTGTAGAAGTGATAGGGGAAGCCCCCTATTTTCTTTTGTCAGTTTGGAGATAGCTCCCACTCCCGATAATTTGGGTGAGTAGGATGTTAGTTGGAATAAAGAGTTTATCTTAGGGGGACACGTGTCATATCGTAAATGGTTTGATCAAATTTGGACTTATCAGTTGCCCCCTACTCCCTGTTGCTAGAGATTCATCTCGAGAATAGGGAGTAAAATACTTGTGGACTTGCTCATATGAAGTGTGTTCCAAGTCGGCCTTGGTACGACAAGCTTGTACGATGAGCTTGTGTCGAGTAGTCCTCGTTTTTTCAAGAGAAGTTTTTTTTCGTAATAGTCGCTTCGCGCTCAATAATTTATCGAGGTACGAAGAGTGTTAGGCGAACAATGTATCTTGCGAACTCTACTGTGTCGTTGACTTGACCTTACCTTGATTGAGGGGCTTTTTTTCTCTTGGACATTTTTCTGCGAGTTGCGTATCTTTTGAACTTTACTAGATCGCTGAGTCGACATTGGTTTTCACGACGGGAATTTTTTGACAGTCGCTCTACGCTCCGTAATTTTTCGAGCTATAGATAGCGTCAGTTGACCTGGCATTTCACCTAAGGACCTTTTCACCAACAGTCGCGCCTCGCTCAGTAATTTTTCGAACGGAGATGAGTGTCGAGATGACCCTACATTTCATACGGGACATTTTTTTTACAGTCGCTTTATGCTCACTTATTTTTAGAGCTATAGAGAGTGTCAGTTGACTTGACATTTCACCTAGTGACCTTTTCACCAACGGTCGCACCTCGCTTAGTAATTTTTCAAACAGAGATGAAAGTCGGGATGACCGTACATTTCATACGGGACATTTTTTTTTGACAGTCGCTTTATGCTCACTAATTTTTCGAGCTATAGAGAGTGTCAGTTGACCTGGCATTTCACCTAGGGACCTTTTCACTAACAGTCGCACCTCGCTCAGTAGTTTTTCGAACGAAGATGAGTGTCGGGATGACCGTACATTTCATACGGGACATTTTTTCAGCTCGATTTGTCGAGGATATTTTACGGTGACCAATGTATCTTTTGAACTCTACTGACCTAAGAGTAGACCTTACATAATATTTCACGAGGGGCATTTTTTGACAAGCGAGTAGCATGCTCTTAGGATTTCGTCGTACCACTGAGTTGATTCCGCTATTAGGCCAGGGGTCTTTTTGGAAGTCACTCCAAATTAGTAATGCTTCAACAGTGGAGAGTGTCGATGACCTTGCTTTAGCGAAGGATCTTCAGGGCGAACCGCTTATCCTTTGAACCTCGCTGAGCTGCCGTATTGACCATAGATCAGTGAAGGACCGTTTGGTTATATGGATCTATTTTTTGCAAGTCCCCATGTCACGTTGTGCAGGAGTTGATTCCTCGTGAACTGGTTAGGGGAAAAGGCCTTGGCCTGTTTTAGAAAGGCAAAAGGCAGCCAGCTCATAGTTTCAGATTAATTAAGAGGTTCACTGCCCATTTTTAGTCCTTTAAAGCCCGTAAATAACAGCCTGGCCCGTAGGTAGGTAGATCTGCCATTTGGGCCATCTCCCTTCAAAAGGGCCATTTATCTAAGGGAGTAGTTTTAATCCGTAAATAAAAGAACTTCATATTCTTCTTACGCTTCAAGTCGCCCACTTATAGGGCTGAGTAACTTCCGCTTTTGGGTGGTTGATTTTAGGAGTCGATGGCGACTAGACCTTGTTTCCTAGTTCGGGTTGTCCACCGTAGGCCTATTTTCTTTCCCAATTGATGAATTGGTCGAAGAGGAGTTCCACTGGATCTATTAGAGCTCGTTTCTTTCCTGGGCGGCGAGTTCGTTAAGGAGATTAGTGGGTTTTTCCCATTGCCGCTGAGCTATAGGTCGTCCGGCGAGTCAAATATTGATGATCGCCCAATTGTCGACGGTTTACAGTTTAGCCGGCGAAGCGTGACAGGGGCGATTGTCGAATTATCCTTGATTTGCCTTTTCTCATGCATCAACTTGATAGCGGCTGACTAATTTGTTGGTCGATTTGTATTCAGACTTGAGCTCGCCATTGACAAGGTCGCCCTCTTCGGTTGTTAGTTGGTTAGAGCTCGTCATTGGGAGTCCATCGCCAGTGCTTGCTGTTGTGTTCCCTTAGGGAAGCGAGTAGGCGACGAACAAGTAGGCAAAGCAAGATCGGCCAGTTTTTGACTTGAGTAGGTCGCACTTGAGCAATTTGGCGAGCAGGTCGCCTCTTTGGATTCATCTTGCAGTGTATCGGTTGAGCTTGATGCGACTTGGACCGCGGTTGTGGCGGGTTGTCAGTGGGTTTTTGGTCTTGGTGAAGCGAGTTGTACTGTAGTGAAGGCGAGTCATCGACTAGTTTTCAGGCTAGTAGCCCAGGCGATGGCTTTATCGATGACCTTCTTCGCTGGAGTATAGCTGTTGCAAGAGCTAATTGTTTGTTCTATTGACTTGGCATCAATCTGGGGCTGTCTTTGGCGAGGAAGATGTAATCGACGCAGGTCGCCTCATCGCGCTTACTGACAAGTTAAATGGGTTTGCTGGTGACTTCTCTCGGCTCGACTTGGGAAAAATCGTGGCAAGTCATAGTGAGTTAATAGAGCGTTGAGCTTGCTTCCTTGTTCCATTCGTTGGAGACGCCCTTGTGGAGTTTGGCGAGGACGTCGCCTTTATTGCCTTGGGAAATTTCTTGAAAAGGAAACCTCGATAGGTCGTAGACCCAAGCTAGTCGCCCTAGATGCACATGTCGTTGAAGCTCGTCAACCTCTATCAAGCAACAACGTGGAGGCGAGCTTGTCGTCGGTTGAATTTTTAGCGTTTGGTTGGTTCAGCTTGGCAACTCGCACTTGTGCATCTCCACGAGCATGTCTTCATGATCGAACTGTAGGTTCTGTCTGGTTCGCCCCTTTGGATCGAACTGGTTCAACACATGAAGGGGATGAGCGATGCTAATTTGGTGCTGACATTTCTTTTTATCAGGTGAAACAAAGAAAACATTCTCAAGAGTCACTTGATTGAGATTGCCGCAACAAAACTTGATTCCCTGTAGATAATCAAGGAAACGAAACAAGATGAATGATTAGCCAAATCAGATTGAAATGGGTGAATAAAAGTGGGGATTGGGA
>JAOTQG010102318.1:0-13440 GCA_025631175.1 Iris virginica
TTTTTTGTGTCGGGAGGAAATGAATTGTCTTCTGTATGATGATCACCGGCGGCGGAGCAAGACCTGAGCGAGGGGTGCTTGATACTGGGGATGGATTTGGAGAAAAGATCAGGTACTGATTGAATTTGCTTTCCACAAATCCTGATCTGGTAACCTAACTAAGGTCAGCTATGGATTGAGTAAGTAGTAGGGTCACCAAGTGGCACATCGTCTTCCCAACTCAATTTTTGTGTAAATTCTTTGTGTAGTTTTTGTGGCTGTAGCACCACTCATCTATTTAATCACATCCGGCATCCCTCTCCTTTTCTCCTCTCGTTCCTTCTTCAAACAAACCCGGCAAACTTAGTGGGTAGCATTTGGTAGATCAGAGCAGGTCAGATCCGCGGTGATGAAAGAGAGAGAGGGAGAGAGAGAAGTTGAGAGCAATTAAGTTCACAAATCTGCAGCTTGCTAGCAGACATGTCCTCCTCCTCCTCATCACCCCCGCAAAGAAAATGTCAACGCGTTTCACTGAAAGAAATTGAAGACGCAACAGAAAACTTTAACGAACGATATGCTCTAGGACAGGGGGGAGAAGCAAAGGTCTATTTAGCCCAAATCATACTTGGCCGGAGCGCAATCACTCAGGTCGCAGTCAAGTATTTGAAACCCAACTCCACTACTGGGTTTGAAGACGAGATCCAGATCATGCCCAGGATTCAACACCCCAACATAGTCTCTCTCCTAGGTTATTGCAATGATTCAGGTCAGAAGATCCTAATTTATGAATACATGGCTCATGGAAGCTTAGCTGATTACGTACAGAAGAAACAGAAACCCACTACTGCCAGCAGTACTACAGCTGTTATTTCCTTGTCTTGGCTGCAACGGCTCAAGATTTGTCTTGGTGCTGCACTAGGATTAAAGCACCTTCACACCGAGACGAAAGAATTTGCCAAGGGGGTAATTCACCGAGACGTTAAGCCCAGCAACATTTTACTCGATGCTAATTGGGTAGCCAAGGTTTCCGATTTCGGGTTGTTCAAATTGTCCCCTGCTGATCAGTTCGATTCCGAGATGTCCACCACACGTAAAGGCACCAGCGGCTATTACGCGCCGGAATACCTCAAGTACCGGCACGTCACGAGAAAAGTAGACGTGTACGCGTTCGGAGTGGTATTGTTCCAAGTATTGTGCCGGAAAATGCCGTGGGACAGGGGGGATGAGAGCTACTATGAAATGGAGGATGAGGATTTAGGAGAATGGGCGCGGCAAAATGTTGACTCCAAGATTCGAGGGGAAATTTCTGATTACTGTTTGAATACATTTACTGAAATCATACGGAAAAGTTTGAGTGTGAATCCGAAGAAACGCCCCACGATGGATGAAGTGGTGTTGACTCTACAGAATGCTCTGGAAGGCCAACAGCTTGAAGCTGCTATAGAGGCCGAGGGTTGTAGGTAAGTGTCTTTAATTAGCTCTTTTAGTTCTTCTGAAAAATGAATTACTGACAGTATGTTAAATTGATTTCAAATAATTACATTTGCTAATATCGATTTCGGAGAATCATTACTTTTTAATAAGAAGTTATCTCAAACTTACCTAAATTTTAAAATTGGATAATAGGTTGTTTTTTAATTTTTTCAATTAATTTTTGGTCCATACAATACTTGAAATAAATGTGTTTTTTTTATAACTAAAGTTATATAATTCAGTAATTTATTGATTTGTTTTTATATATTTCATATCTGTAAATATGATAGTGAATGTTAAGATTAAAATATTTTAAGTGTTATTTTATTTTAGATGTGAGTTTTGGCTTTAATAGAATATTCGTGTTTATAAATAAATTTTACGTTTATTTATATATATATTTTATATATAATTTTCAGATTTAAATAAAATAAGATAGATTTTTTTGTGTGTACCGGTGAATTTTAGCATTTAAATTCCTCCGTCTCACATGTAGAGTTGCACGTTTTCAACTACTTTTTTCAATTCAAGCATCAAGTCAAAGGGTATCTCTAAAAGTGGGACGAAGAATGTAAATATTTTAAGCCCAATAAAATAGGGTGTTATTATAGAAATATAAATAAATAAATTTCTCCTCTTTATAGATAAAAATATCACTCCCTTTGTCCCGGTTGAGGAGTTACACTTTGACTAGATATCGAGATTAAGAAATGGATTAAAAAGGATAGTTTTTATTAAAGTCTTTTAAGTGCATGGCCTGTTTTAATTCCTAACAGTAGTGTGGTTAAGTGGAGTGAACAAAAGAAAAAATCATAACTTTTGAGTGGGACGAGCAAAAAAGAATAGTGTAACTTTTTAATTGGGACGGTTGAAATATTATTATGTACAATTTATATGTATCATAAACGATAAAATAGAAAATTCTTATAGACTCAATGATCTAGGAGTTCTCACAATGAGAAATAATAAATGGTGATGTGTCATACCGATCAACTCCGTGCTTTAATATACAAAGACTAGTGTGTGTCCGTGCCCTTGAAATTAAATAATTAAATCGTCTGTAGATAATATATTGTCTATAATAAAAAATAAAAAATATTAGTTTAATTAAATATATAAAGAATCCAAAATAAATTCTAGATATATATATAGAAAGATTATAGAGAGAGAGAGAGAGAGAGAGAGAGAGAGAGAGAGAGAGAGAGAGAGAGAGAGCAGTGGTGTGTGGGGGGATTGTCCTTCTTCAGTAGGAAGGGGCTGTCTTCTCCTTGGGAATTGGCGAGTTTTGTTCATAAGGTCGCTTTCATATTGCTCCGTACTGTAGATGCATTTGTTTAGATATGAAATTTTATCAATTTTAACCTAAAATAAATCCCATATTTTTTATTTTTGAAAAAACTAACATAACAAATAGTCCAGCGACATTAGGCCAATTAAATAAGTGGAGGATTGGTTTCTCATTATTGCATTAAATTATTTATTTTATTTTACATTTTTACATGTTATGATTTTTTACAAATTAATTTTTGTATTTTATATTATTTTACCATCAATTCATAATCAAATAAAATTTATATTTTAATAGTATTTTATCAATGTATCACTATTTTTCAGACAACTCTTACATTAAATCACTAAATAATCATTACATACACTAATTTTTCAAACATACTCTCCACTGGACTTGGAACCAGTGGTGCCGTAGTTCGCTTGATGCCATGGTGCTGGCACGTTGGATGCTCGCTAGTAAGATCTGACGGTTCCGAGTGCGCGCGAGGTGAATTAGGAATTTTACCCTTCGAGCATCCATCTTGCTCGCGAGTGACAAGCATCCAACGGATGACACCACGGCACAATGGGAACTAAGGCTCCACCGGTTTCAGATCCCTCTCCACGCACTGCCATACTCATCTCATCAGAGCTCTCTCTTTCTCTCTCCCGCACGTGTACATACAACCTACACCTATACTAAAAGAAATTACATCTATATTACACCCAAGGGGATAGATTCAACAACTCTTAAAGTATATTTTTAAAACATTTCAAAATTATTACATAATTTCACTCATGATTTAGTACCATTTCACAAAAAATGTAATCTGATCCCCCCCCCCCCCCAACCCTCAAAGTCAAGATCTTGACCAAATAGAAGTGATAATAATTGGTATGTCATAATGCATTTCTCTCTCTCTCTCTCTCTATATATATATATATATATATATATGTGTGTGTGTGTCTGTGTTTAAATGAGAAATAAATATTGTGGGAACATGTGAGAACTGCTGGGATGCAACATGTTAACATCCGTTGGATCTTAGTTTATATTTGTTGAATCTTACACTACAAGAGAAAAGCCTTACGCAATGGGCATGGTGACGATATTTAGTGTCATCATATAATATTTAGCTTAAATGACTACTCCTGCTATGATTTTTATTCCCCTCGTTTAAATGTTAAGTGATGGCAAAGTTGACACTTGCCCGGTTGCATAGTCTCATTTTGCTTTCACGCGCTATTTGTTTAAGATTAGACAACAACAGAGCCGACTCTTCATGAAAATTAGCCTTTTGCGATGGCTAATAAAGTCACATACTCGCAGTTAAATTTGAATATGCAATGAACTTTGCTGTCTCTATATCTCCCATGAATTAAAATTTTCTCAACCCCAAGTTATTTGTGGGAATCCAAAATTGTTGGCAGGAGATGTGACATTGTTAAGCGACCGCTGTTACACATTAGAGTGACATCTGGTTAAAAAGGAAAAAGGAAAAAGAAAAAAATGTGTAAGAGGAACAGAACCCCTACTTTCACTTTACCCTTCCCTTCACTATACGGACAACTGTGAAAAACTCGGGGGGCATTTGGATGGTCGATTTTGTAAAATTTTTGTTTTGTGGTTGTTGATTTTATTTTTACTTTTCCAGTTTTGCCCTCGATAACTTAAGGATGCGACTGGTTTTTGTTTTGTGGTTTTTGGTTTTGGTACTTCTTCTTCTCAGACTGCTTCGATCTATTTGATATTTGAAATTTAAGGATGTAAAAAAATAGTTTATTTCCTTTTGTTTCTCTTATTCTTATTTAATTGCTTGTTTTGCAATTGTTGGTTGGATGTTTGTTTTGCTTGTTCTGTGCTTCAATTGTTTGTTTTGCAATTGTTAGGATGGAGGGACTTGCTAATAACGCGACTTTGCTTTTATACCAGAGGCCATGCTCTCAGCCTACAACCAAGAAGCCCTGGTCCTGGGTCAAGGATGGGTACTGCCTCCACCTCACCTCTTCATCCACGATTTAATGGTCCTAGTCTTGATTCTCTAAACTTAGAATGTCATCCACTGCCCCTTCCACCTCCCCCAAGTTCTCCTAAGAGCTCTTCTAACTGGCAATATTCAAGAGCTTCGACTAAAGATTTGCGTAAACAGTTGGCAAAGTGGACAAAAGGTCGATCTAGGAAGAGGCACCTTTGGACATGTTTACCTTGGACTCAACATGTAGTTTCTCTCCCTATTTTTGATCATGTAATGCTGTCATTACCTAAAAATTTTCTTCTCTTACGCTACTATTAGTGGTCAGCTATCCTGATATCATACATGCATGTAAAAAAATCTTCAGTTCTGGATATGGGAGTTTTGGCTGTGTTTCACAAACAGTCATTGGTTCCTAACTGCATGTTCTGAGGGAACATCTAGAATTTTTTTTTTTTGCTCTTTCTGAACAATAATGATACTCAAACCAAACTGCAATAAAATTTATATATTTCAGACATATGATATTGTAGTTTTCTATCCATCATTCAATTCTTGAAGTCATTGCTGTAAAGCCTGTAATGTCTAAAGTTTATGAAATTCACCTATTTTGGTCATTAATATTGCCATGTTGATGCGAGGTCGTGAAGGTCGACTCAAGAAGCGACCAATTTGCGAGGTTCTTTGACGCGAGCCAAGGCAAAGAAGCTGCTTAATGGTTTCTCGCAGCTGATTTCGAGCTATCAATGAGATAGTTATGGAGAGGAAGACCAGGAAAAGTTAAACTCGCTATGTTTGGTCGAAGGGCGCGAGGAAAGGCTAGCATAGAAGAGGTCGCGGCCTAGGAGGGCGAGCACAACATGCTCGGTACAGCTTGACAGCAGCAGCAAGCCTTTTCCTTTTCTGTTTTGGTTTCCGTCGCTGGTTGGAGATTTAGTTAGTTTCCAAGTCGGTTTCTTAGGGTCCGATCACGAGTACTACATATGCTAATATCGAGTGATATTGTACTGTTCACAATATGAATATTAGATGATATGAGTAATATGAGTTTATAAAGTAAAACACTAAATTATCCCCATGATGTGAAATGTTTGAATGTGATGTGAGGAGAGAAAATGTGATGTGAAAGGTTTAGATAATAGATGAAAAGTGTTTAATATTGTTATATGATATTGAATAATATATGTGATATGTATGATATAGTGATATAATGATATAGAGAAATGTTAAATTCGTGATCTGACCCTAGTTTCATATTTGATTTCTTAGTTTAAAGTTGTTTCTTATTTGATTTCCTAGTTTGATTTGTATTTGTTTTCTTTTCATATTAGGATTTACTAGTTACTAGTTTTCTTATTCCAAGTTAGTTTAGAATTTCAATTCTTGTAGTCTATATAAAGGTCTCTATTTTATTTAATTAAATTCAGTTTTTGAGATTTAATTCAATCGAAAGCTTTTGCTTTGTTTTTAAAATTCTCTTTGTTGAGTTTTCTTTTATTTTGAATTCTTTGTTCTTGAACAAATTATACCCCTATTGAGTTCTTAGGTTAATTGCGACCTAGAGGTTTAATAGCATTCATATCTTTATCTTCTCAGTTCTTCAAGCAATCGCGTTTGTTGGGTTGATTAGCTATCCACTTATTCTTATCAATTAACGTTTCTAGGGTTTTCGCACTTGAAAGGAGTTTTGATCTTCTTTTGACTAAGGTTCCTCTCATCATTTGGTATCAGAGCTAATTTTAATTGGTAAGTTCACACTCGCCTATCTACCATATAAATCACGTCTTCGCCAAGACAAGGAAAGACAGGAAATTTCAACCCGCATGAATTCAAGCAATTCATGATCGACGAGTTCAACAAAGTAAATCAGAGAATGAACGACTTCAGATAGGAGCTTGTCGAAAGTTGGGGAGACCGAGATGCTGAGGCCTCGTTCCAGTCGCGACCAACTAGGAGAGATCCAGTCAGGAGCGAGGCTCGACGAGGCGAAGAAGAAGAAGAGTTTGTGCAACAGTATGAGGCTAGAGGTCGCTGGGGAGGAGACGTGCAAGACAGAAATTTAGGGAGCATAAAAATGAAGATGCCGGCATTCCAATGTAAAGCAGACCCAGAAGCTTATCTTGAATGAGAGAGCAAGGTAGATTGCATCTTCAGCTGTTATAATTATTCAGAAGAAAAGAAAGTGAAGCTCGATTAGATGGAATTTAGCGGGTATGCGAACACTTGGTGGGATCAGATGACCAAGAGCCGCAGGAAATATGGTGATGAACCCATATCCACGTAGGACGAGATGAAAAGGGTAATGAGAAGAAGGTTTGTTCCCTCACATCATGATCGTGAGCTTAAACAGAAGCTTCAAAGCTTGAGGCAAGGGAATAAAACAATATTTCGAAGAGGTGGAGACCATGATGATTAGATGCAGTATCGAAGAAGATGAGGAGACTACCATGACGAGGTTTATGAACGGGTTAGACAGGGAAATTATCGATCTAGTCGAACTCCATCACTACATCGAGGTCGAAGAGATGCTTCATATGGCGGTTAAGATGGAGAAGCAGTTGAAAGCGAGGAAGGCTCGATCTGTTCCATGTTTCTCTACAAGCAACTAGTCAAGGATGAGTGCGAGCACGCCTACTCAGACAGAAGGTAGCCGCGCCCAAAATTAAGGAAAGCGAGAAGAAAGAGCAGGGGGTGAACACAGGGACTTCGGCGAACAAGATACGCGATATCAAGTGCTTCAAGTGTCAAGGTATGGGGCACATCGCATCCTAATGCCCAAACCGACGAGTCTTAATTATGGGCGCCAATGGCGAGTATGAGTCCGCAGGTGAGGAGGATTTTGAAGATATGCCCGCCTTAAGCGAGGATGAGTGCACAGAAGAGGAGTCTAGGGTGCAAGCATTGGTGGTAAGGCGAGCACTAAATACTCAAGTTAAGAGCGAAGGAGAAGCTGCCATTCAGAGAGAAAATATATTACATGCTCGATGTCGAGTTCAGGACAGGTTGTGCAATCTAATCATCGACAGTGGAAGTTGTGTGAATGTGGTGAGCACGCTAATGGTTGACAAGTTGAAGCTGAGAACTATGAGGCACCCAAAACCATACAAGCTACAATGGCTCAATGATTGTGGCGAGATTAGAGTGACGAAGAAGGTCGTCGTGCCTTTCTCCATTTGGAGGTATGTCGACGAGGTCAAGTGCGATGTAGTGCTTATGCATGCAGGACACGTCTTGTTGGGGCGACCGTGCCAGTTTGATCGACGAGTTACTCATGACGGTTTCTCAAACAAGTACTCGCTGGAGAAGGATGGAAGGAAGCTGGTATTAACCCCACTCCCTCCTGCACAGATTAGGGAGGATCAGGAAAGGATTGAGAAGGGTATGCAAGAGCTTAAGCAGCAAGGGGAATGCGAGCTAAGCAAGAAGGTCGCTACTGTGTCCACCAAGCCGAAGGCTACCATGCTTAATTTTCTTACTAAGACCAAGGAGATCATGCGATCAGAAGGTAACAAACCTTTGATTCCATTGGTTTGCAAAGATCTATGCTTAGCTATACAGGAGGTCACTGAGCTACCTTTAGAGGTACAAGATCTGTTGGGCGAGTTCAAAGACATGTTTCCGAAAGAGTTGCCAAAAGGGTTACCACCTATTCAAGGAATAGAGCATCAGATCGACCTGATTCCTGGAGCTGCTATCCCAAACCGACTTGCTTACAGGTGTAGTCCAGTGGAGGTAAAGGAGATCGAGAAACAGGTCGCACAGCTTCTCGACAAAGGATTGATCCAAGAGAGTCTGAGGCCGTGCGCAGTTCCTGTTATTCTGGTCACCAAGCAAGATGGCACATGGAGAATGTGTTGCGATTCTACCGACAACAAAATTACCATCAAATATAGACATCCCATTCCTCGCTTGGATGATATGCTTGATGAGTTGCATGGAGCTAAGGTTTTCTCTAAGGTCGATCTCAAGAGTAGATACCATCAGATCCGGATGAAGGAAGGCGACGAATGGAAGACAGTCTTCAAGACAAAGCAGGGGTTATATGAATGGCGAGTAATGCCATTTGGGCTGTCCAACACGCCGAGCACATTCATGCGATTAATGAATCATGTTTTGCGCAGTTTCATTGGTAGATATATGGTCATCTACTTCGATGATATACTTATATACAGCCAGGGCATAAGCGAACACGTTGGACATCTGAGAAAGGTGTTGTTCGCGTTGAGGGAGGCAAAATTGTATGCAAACTTCAAAAAGTGTACATTCTGCATGGATATGGTCATCTTTTTGGGGGACGTCATTTTAGATAAAGGATTTGAGGTTGACGCGAGCAAGATAAAGGCAATCAAGGATTGGCCGCAACCTAAGTCCATCTTAGAAGTGAGGAGTTTCCATGGGTTAGCTGGGTTTTACAGGTGATTTGTCAAGGACTTCAGTACTTTGGCCGCACCTTTGAACGAGATTGTGAAGAAAGGAGTAGGGTTTAGCTGGGGCGAGGAGCAGGAGAAGTCATTTCGAGCTCCTAAAGAGAGTCTTTGCTCGGCCCCAGTATTAAAACTGTCCGACTTCACTAAGACCTTTGAAATTGAATGTGATGCAAGTGGAGTAGGTATTGGAGCTGTTCTGCTACAGGATAAGCGACCTATAGCATATTTCAGCAAGAAACTCAATGATGCGACCTTGAACTACTCGACTTATGACAAAGAACTATATGCATTAGTGCGAGCACTAGATACTTGGCAATACTATATGGTTGCCAAGGAATTTGTGATTCATACTGACCATGAGAGTTTGAAATACTTAAAGGGTCATGGGAAATTGAACAAGCGACCTGCTAAGTGGGTCGAATTAATTCATTGAGATGTTTCCCTATGTGGTCCAATACAAGAAGGGAAAAGAAAACATCGTCGTAGATGCTCTGTCGCGAAGGTACAATCTCTTATCAACACTTGCGACCAAAGTGTTAGGGTTCGAGCTTGTTAAAGAACTCTATAAAGATGACCAGGAATTTGGGGAAGTCTGGGCCAAGTGCAAACCGAGATCGGTCAGCCAGTTTTTCGGGCAGGATGGGTTTCTATTCCATGGTCGTCAACTGTGTATTCCGTCATGCTCCGTAAGGAACTTAATCATGCTCGAGGCGCATGAGGGAGGATTAATGGGGCACTTTGGCATTGAGAAGACTTATAGCATACTGAAGGAGCATTTCTTCTGGTCGCACATGAGGCGAGATGTAGAGAAATTGTGTGGTCGATGCATTATGTGCAAAAGGGCCAAGTCACATTCCAACCCTCATGGTTTGTACTTGCCCTTATCAGTTCCAGATCACCCTTGGACGAATATCTCTATGGACTTCGTGATGGGATTGCCAAGGATGAGTCGAGGACGAGATTCAGTGTTTGTGGTGGTTGATAGGTTCTCCAAAATGACACATTTTATTGCTTGTCACAAGACTGATGATGCAACTCACATCGCCAACCTATTCTTTGAGAATATTGTTCGACTTCATTGGATTCCAAAGAGCATAGTTAGCGACCGGGATGTGAAGTTCCTTAGCTACTTTTGGAAGGTGTTATGGGGAAAACTGGGAACGAAGTTTATGTTCTCGACCGAAAACTGGGAACGAAGCTTATGTTCTCGACAACTTGTCACCCATAGACAGATTTCCAAACAGAGGTGGTTTATAGAATATTGGGACAGTTACTACGAGCAGTTGTGGGAAGAAATTTGAAGACTTGGGATGATTATTTACGCATTGTAGAGTTCGCCTATAATCGAGTAACACACAGCTCGACGGGTTTTTTCTCCATTTGAGCTCGTCTAAGGGCATAATCCCACCACTCCCTTAGATCTGTTGCCACTACCTGTGGAAGGGCGAGCTAGCCTGGATGGGCGAGCAAAGGCTGACATGGTTAAGAAGATGCATGAGAAAGCCAAGGCAGTGTTGGAAAGAACGAGCGATAAGAACAGGCTGTTCACCAACAAAGGGCGACGACAGTTGATTTTTAAGCCAAACGATTATGTGTGGGTTCACTTCAGGAAGGAAAGATTTCCCGAGCAACGAAATTCGAAGCTACAATCGCGAGGAGATAGACCATTCCAAGTTCTTGCCAAGGTCAACGATAATGCTTATAAGATTGATCTACCAGGTGAGTATGGGGTAAATGCTACTTTCAATGTGGCCGATCTCTCTCCATATGACATATTTGATTTGAGGGCAAATCCTTTTCAAGAGGGGGAGGATGATGCGAGGTCGCCAAGGTCGACTCAAGAAGCGACCAAGTTGCGAGGTTCTGTGACGCGAGCTAAGGCAAAGAAGCTGCTTAATGGTTTCTCACAGCTGATTTTGAGCTATCAATGGGACAGTTCAGGAGAGGAAGACCAGGGAAAGTTAAGATCGCTATGTTTGGTCGAACGGCGCGAGGAAAGGCGAGCATAGAAGAGGTCGCGGCCTAAGAGGGCGAGCATAACATGCTCGGCAGCAGTAGCAAGCCTTTTCCTTTTCTGTTTTGGTTTCCGTCGCTGGTTGGAGATTTAGTTAGTTTCCAAGTCGGTTTCTTAGTTAATTAGTTTCCTATTTGTGTTCTTAGTTTAAAGTTGTTTCATATTTAATTTCCTAGTTTGATTTGTATTAATTTTCTTTTCATATTAGGATTTACTAGTTACTAGTTTTCTTATTTCAAGTTAGTTTAGGATTTCAATTTTTGTAACCTATATAAAGGTCTCTATTGTATTCAATTAAATTCAAATTTTGATATTTAATTCAATTGAAAGCTTTTGCTTTGTTTTTAGAATTCTCTTTGTTGAGTTTTCTTTTATTTCGAATTCTTTGTTCTTGAACAAATTATTCCCCTATTTAGTTCTTAGGTTAATTGCGACCTAGGGGTTTAATAACATTCATATCTTTATCTTCTCAGTTCTTCAAGCAATTGCGCTTGTTGGGTTGATTAGACATCCACTTATTCTTACCAATTAACGTTTATAGGGTTTCCGCAATTAAAAGGGGTTTTGATCTTAATTTAATCAAGGTTGCTCTCATCACATGTTCTATTGGCAATCTTTATGGGAACACTATTTCTGTCCAACAGGGTATATACTTAAATTACAAATCTATAATTGAGCCATCTTATCTTTAGTGCACATTTAGCAAAAAGTGTCACATTCTTACATCGGAGAGATAGGAAAATTTCATATGATTTATATGTAGTCCCCTATTACCCATTTAACATCAAATCACCGTAGACTTTTAAGTCGCCTAGGATGAGCCATAGACCCAAGACGCGGTACTAAGTATGTGCTAGTTGTCAGATCTGGTAGCGGACCTGATTTTCGGACTCAGGTCGTTAGAGGTGGCCACTCTATTCCACCCTTGATAATTCTTTTGTTTGGTTCTGCCGAAGAGAATTGTTGGGAAAATGGGTATTAACCCATGTTAGAGCCATTATAAAAGTGGGTCCCACTACTCCGATAGAGTGGGACCGAGTGAATCCAAGTGCTCCGTTGTGGGGGCTACGAAATGGAAGGTCAAACGACTAAATTGCTCGAGAGGGTGAATGTCAAAATTGACCGTGAAAATGGTTCGTCGAAGTGGGTGTGTGGGTGTTATCCCACATGGAGAGAAAAACAAATGCAAAGAGTGTTTATAAGCATTTGTGTTGGCTCTAAGGGCATGCCCTTAGGGGGATCAAAGTTTTGTAGAGAGTGAAGACTTACTTACACGCGCGTGCCGCCGTCCGGCCGGCTCGGCTCGGTTCAGTCGCGCGTGTGAGTGTGTTGCCTTGGCTCGATGGTAAAAGATTTTTTACCATCTTTCTAGCAAATTGAATTTGAATTCAAATCCATAAATTGACGCCATTGCATTTAGTGTTGGTTTAATTCTCTGATCTGTAACCTCCTACAATTAATACAGATTAATGACCATTATTGGTCACTAATTACTGGATTAATTATGGGTGTAGATGGGTGTAGATCACAGTATATAAAGAGGAGTCGGAAGCCAAAGGAACAAACGAAAATCTGTCTTCTCTCTACTGCTATCTCTCTCTGACTCGACAAGTCCCTGTATTAGGTTCTCGTTGCTCGAATACGAACGGCAAGTGCTTCGCCGGAATGTTTTACGAAGGAGTCCTTGGAGGCGATTCTATCCAATTAATCCGAAAGCACTGGAGGACGAATACGCTTTAAGGAAATCGTAACTATTACGAGATCCTTCGGTAACCTTTTATCGAATTCATTTGTACGATTTCCTTTTCGTTTCAATTTCTTTATATTATATGTGCTAACATTGTCTAACAAGAATCCCATCAGAAGATAATTGGGGTTCTTTTGAAATAGTTTTTCTTTTCTTCCTTCCTTCTAGGGGATTCTTCTCAATGTTCCTTATCATGTGTTGATTTATATGAAGGCAAATTATAAATTTTTCTGATAGTTTATTTGTTGATGTTCTAATGGCAACTTTGATAGTGAGAGTGGGCAAATGTGCGCAATAAAGGAAGTAAGGGTTGATGCTGATGATCTCTCGTCGAAAAAATTCCTGAAGCAATTGCATCAGGTCCTTGTTTTTATTGCCTTGTGATATGTATGGCTTTGTTTTTATTCACATCAAAACATTGTTCAATACTATGGAAGCAAACTGGTATGAGCCAAAGTTTTGTGGAAGGTTTTATTTAAAGAAGTTGGTAGCATGGCTGAACTTATGTGTAGGTGAGGGAGGAGGGGGGGGGGGGGCACACGGGGCCACCCGGCACAA
>JAOTQG010102329.1:0-13439 GCA_025631175.1 Iris virginica
ATTCATTTAAATTATTATTTTATTAAAGAGTGTGTATATTTTAAATAATAGTAATATTTTTGTAAAATTATTTTAAAATATTTTCTATTTTTACTAAACCTGTGCCCTCGGGCACAGGTTATTTCTAGTAGTAGTACATAGGCAGTAGTGGGCCTTTGCAAATCATTTATCCAAAAGGATTCTGAGCTCCAACAGTATTATAATGAAGATTAAAACTTGATCTTATTACTGATTACTAATCCTTGTGTGTTTAGGAATTTAGTAATGGCCATGAGTAATGGGCCAAGACTACAAGCCCAACCAAATTTACATTTTTAATTGAGAAGATTTGAGTGCTGTTTACTTGCTATTGCAGCTAGCTACATTGTTTTGCCATATCAGTTTTGCAGGGTTATAAAGTAATTATGGACCTTAGACTTTGTAGAGAAGAGAGAAAGTATATATATATATATATATATATCCAGTAATTAGAAAGCAAGAGAAGAGAAACATTATTGACAATAAGATAATTCTCATGTCAGCAGATCAGTGAGCTAGGTAAAGTTCATTTCAAAAAGTTAAACCCAAAATGCATCCTAGAGAAAAGTAGAGAAAAAGGCCACCTTATGTACTCTTCTTCAAGGTTACCATGGCCTATAATTTGATTGTACAATTTCTTGATTACCCATGTGTTCCAATTTGCCCATCTTGAGAGGCATTTGTATTTATTAATAATGACTAAACATTGTAGCTATTGGATGTGATATACATGTACACATCTAAATTGACAATCCTGTTAAGAAGATTTAGCAGTCTTGACATACCTTATTGTTTGTACATAGGTTTACTCTCTTGAAGACGGTCCTGTACATGCTGTTTGGAGAAATATGGGAGTTCCTGTCAACATTGTGGACCTCAGTGAGAAGACAAAGATTGCTATAGACTGGCTAAAGTATGTCACGTTTCCTTGTCATGAAAATCGAACAGAACTATCGTTGTGTTTTTCAATGCCTGAGTGTGAATCGTCCTGCTTAATTGTTTCATAAGCGTGTATTCATAAACCCCCGAAGGAAAAAGAAGAAAAAGAAAAAGAAAAAGAAAAGGATTTGTAATTACTATCAGCTTCTAAGTTTCTGCCTGCTCTATGCAGCTATGATGGTGTACTTGTGAACTTTATTGAAGCCAGGAGTGTCATTTCCAGGTAAGTGTGACCATTACATTGTTCATAAAGATGATCAATCCTCTGCATCTTCTCTCTTTTTCAATTTTGGCTTTGTACTAACTTGATAATTTTACAAGTTCCATTACAAGTTTGGGATAGGGTAACTTAGGCAGAGTCCAGGTGATGCAAAACTGGATAGCTTTAGTTGACTACCACTTTTGCTATTTATGCTTAACTTTGTCATTCAACTACACAGTTTGAAAATCTGAATTGATCATCTAGGTGATTCAACTATCCCCACATCCGTCTACAATTGAAAGACTTTATTTTATAAAATGTCATTATCACTATAGTTTGCTTGTTTTCGCTTTATTTACATGGTAAAGTTAAAATCCCTATCCCTTTCTATCTTCTGCCTCCTCCCACCCTCTCTCCACCTTTCAAGTCATTTCTACTTGTAAGTCAAATGACATGAATAATTTTACTTGCTACAGCCTTTTACAGGAGCCATTCAAATCTGTACCTCTGATATGGACCATCCATGAAACTACGCTAGCTAACCGTATTAGAAAATACATGTCAAGTAGCCAAGTCGAGCTGATTGATGATTGGAAAGTACATTTCAATCGTGCTAGCATTGTTGTCTTTCCAAATCATGCGTTACCGGTAATATTTACTTGACAAAGCTTTGAATTTGCTATCCTTTTTATTACATGAACCAAATAATATCTGCTTTCTTAAAGATAATGTAAAATTAAATGATTATTCGATGGTCTATCAGATGTTTTATGCTGCATGTGATGCTGGAAATTACTTCGTTATCCCTGGTTCTCCTGTGGAAGCATGTGAAGCAAATAATTTTGGGGTTATTGACAAATATAATCAACGTGAGAAAATGCAGTTTGGGCCCGAAGACTTTGTTATTGCCATTGTGGGTAGTCAACTCCTCTATAGAGGTTTGTGGCTGGAACAAGCATTGATTTTACAGGCAATAATACCACTTTTGGCAGACTTCCCATTTGATGACAAGTCCAGTTCCAATCTGAAAATTGTCATCTTAAGCGGTGATGTAACTGGTAATTACAGTGTGGCTATGGAGGTAAATCGGGATTTAATTCTGGTGACATTTCTTCTAACTCTTGTATTAGTTGAATTTCGTAATTAATCTTCATTCTTGTTTTTACAGAAAATTGCTCTAAACCTCAGATACCCGAATGGTACAGTGAAGCATGCACGTATTGATGAAGATGCGGATGGCGTCTTAAGCATGGCCAATCTTGTGATTTACGGATCGTTTCTTGAGGAGCAAACCTTCCCCGACGCTCTTGTAAAAGCTATGTGCTTTGGGAAACCGATAGTTGCCCCTGACCTCTCTATGATCAGGAAATATGTATGTTTCTGATTAAAAGACATGCTTTTATATTTACCTCCCGATCATTAATAAGTGTCCACTATTCATATTTGGGATGTTCTAGAAAAAGTCACCTTCCTTTTGGGGAACAAGTTCCTTATGGACCCAAAGATAAGTTTTGACCACTACTTGTGTTATTTTAATGGAGATATCTTAAACTACATGCCAATTGATGGTGGACAGTTCTTTAAGATCGAAGTGAGTAATATACTGTATTTGTACTTTTCAGAGACTTGCAATTAAATTTGTAAAGCATGCTGCTGACTAACTTGGATACTATCAGATTGATGATCGGGTGAACGGCTATCTTTTCCCAAAGGAAAACATTGGGGTTTTGACACGGATAATTCTGCAAGTGGCGTCGAAAGGACAGCTATCTCCTCTGGCTCGCAATGTTGCATTGATAGGAAAACATAGTGCTAAAACCCTCATGGTTTCAGAATCTATTGAAGGTTATGCTCTGGTAATCGAAAACGTACTCAAGCTCCCATCAGAGGTTGCATCTCCGCGGTCTGTATCAGAAATTCCTGCTGATCTTAAAATGCAGTGGCGGTGGCATCTTTTTGAAGGCATCACAGATCAAGCTCATGTGGATCGGACTTCTAAAAGCTTTAGTTTTTTGGACAAGCTCGAGAATGATAGGAATCACACTAGAAGAGAGAGCTCTGATACTGTGATTGCAATTGATGAGACATTTGTATACAGGTTATGGGAGGAACAAAAAGAATTTGAGATGACAAAAACTAGGAAGAGAAGAGAAGACGATGAGGTAAGCAGTTCATTTCTTTTATTTTTTATTGCAATTTACAGAAAAATAGCTTGCACAGTTCCTTGGCACTTGTGCTTATACTCCCTCCATTTCACTCAAAGACTCCTGAGTTGTATTTAGGATGTTCCACTTCGAGTCATGCTTAAATAGTTGAGCTAACAAATCTTTTGCATTTCTAGCTAATTCATAAATTAAGGTTATTTGTGGAAAACTATTCCAATCATTAAAATCTTGACTCATAAATGCGGACCCCTTGAGCAGAAAGGAGGAAGTATTACTTAAAAAAAAAAAAACTTTTTAACTTTCATTTCATCTGATGTTTGGTGCAGTTGAAAGATAGAACAGATCAACCTAGGGGAACGTGGGAGGAGGTCTATCGTAGTGCCAAAAAGGCTGACCGGTTAAAGAATGATTTGCATGAGAGGGATGATGGGGAGCTTGAAAGGACAGGTCAACCATTAACCATTTATGAACCTTACTTTGGGCAAGGAGCCTGGCCATTTCTGCATCGTAATTCACTCTACCGTGGAATTGGGCTGGTGAGTTCGCAATCGGTTATCCTTAACTTGCAATGATAATGTTGAGATTAGTTTTATTTTTTGTAGCAAACATTAGTACTCCTCCTTCCCACGGTATTGTATGCTTTCCTTTTTGGTCCGTCCCACTTGAAGAGGTACATTTCCTTTTAAAGAGAATTTTTTCTTCACCATTTATCTTCATTACCCTTTGAACTTGTGGCCAGAATAATCATGTCAAATCCATTGAAGTAACTTTGAATAGAGGCCACGCGGTACTAGGGCATTTTAGGTACTAAAAGATTTTCAACTCTTTTCTTAACCAGTTTACTTGGTCAAAGTGTAACTCTTGACGTGGGACAAAGAGACTTTAGTTCTGAATCTTTAAGCTACTCTTACACTCCCTCAATCCTGCTCAACAGGTCCTGCATCCATTTTGGGACTTTTTGCTCAAATGGTCCAAACTCTAATAATCCTGGTTATAAAACTAGATTAGAATAGCTATCATAATCCTTAAAAGTTAAGGATAACTTTAATGCTTAGAATGCAGTACTTTTAAACTTATACTCATTTAGTCAAAGAAGGGAGTACTCAGTATAGCATGCGCGCAACATGCTCAGGAAACTAGTGTTGGTGATGAAATGCGAATTGGTTTATTTCTTTTGGTTGTATGTTTATAATTGCGCAAACATGTGTACTCACTTGGTTCAGTTTCTTGATTGTAGTCAACAAAAGGTCGAAGACCTGGAATAGATGATGTTGATGCGCCTTCTCGTCTTCCTCTTCTCAGCACGCCTTATTATCGTAATGCCCTTGGTGAATTTGGAGCTCTTTTCGCAATTGCTAACCGAATCGACCGCTTACACAGAAATGCTTGGATAGGGTTTCTGTCCTGGAGAGCCACAGCCAGGAAGGTGCGGGATTTGCTTCTTGTTCTCAACATTGAGCCAGTGATTAATGTTTTGGGCAAGGACTGTCGGAGCACATTTTCATCCGATCTTTCAAGTATACTTCAGTTGTATTTTGTTCTCTAACATTGGGCTTATACAGGCTTCTTTGTCTAAGACTGCTGAAATTACATTGTTAAATGATATTCAAGCACGAAGACATGGCGACGCACTGTATTTTTGGGTTCGTATGGACAAAGATCCAAGAAACTCATTGCAACAAAATGACTTTTGGTCATTTTGTGATGCTGTAAATGCTGGTAATTGCAAGTAAGGCTCTGGTTTGAGAACAAAAATGTGATTACTTTCCTTGGTGTCTTTTTTCCTGCAGATTTTCAATTTAACTGACCAGATTTTATGAATCACTTAGCAATGTCAATCTGATTCTCTAGATGATAATTGGTTGTAGGTTTGCGTTCTCCGAGGCTCTTAAGAAAATGTATGGTATGAATCATGATTGGAACTCTCTTCCTCCGATGCCTGTTGACGGAGACACGTGGTCGGTCATGCACAGCTGGGTTTTGCCAACCAAGTCCTTCCTAGAATTTGCAATGTTTTCAAGGTTTGAACATTGATTTTGTGTTGTTTCAATTCTACAACCAAACTTTTATGAATGAACTGCAAGGTTCAAAAAACACGGTAATCAATATGTTTTAAGTAATACTCTCCATTCCCAAAAACATAGTTCTGTTGTACATTTCACATATTTTAAGGATTACCATTCGTAGATTACGCTAAGAGTTTGCCTTTAAAGGGACTATTTTTTGGGATGCACATAAAAGGAAGGGACAGAGGCAGTAAATTGTATCTCTAAGCAGAAAAAATAGACTGAAATGACCTTGTTTGTCTACAATGAGGATTATCATATTACTGCTGTTGGTTCATTTCATATAATGGTCATGGTATTGTATTTGATTTAATTGATTCTTATACCTTTAATAGGACAAATTATTGTGTGTTATATTTTACATTTTTGGCAAGGTTACTGCTCACTGTGTTCTCCTCAAGGAGTGCACCTTCTGAAAGCGAATCAATTCAAGTATTGAAATACTTTAGCTTAATTGTCAAACAGGATTCTTTGAAGAGCACATCCCTATGTAGAAAGTAGGAGTCTGAGTAAAAGACTGGGAGTATAACATATCTGCTTCACTGAAACTTTACAGAAAAAGTTTGCATCCTTGCTTTGATCACTTTCTCCCTTTAAGAGGTCTCTTTTTGTTTATGTATGGTTGCCATCACATTTTCAGAATGTTTGTGGATGCACTAGATGCAGACATTTATGAGGAGCATCATCAAAGTGGGCGCTGTTACCTAAGTTTGTCCAAGGTATCCTGCTGCATCTACTTTCACTTAGCAATTTATATATTATATGTATATATATTATGTATACACATGTATTCGAATAAATTGAACTGCCGGTCAGATTATTGGTTTACTTGTAAAACAATAATAACAATTGACATCTGCCAGGACAAGCACTGCTACTCGCGGCTTCTTGAGCTACTCATAAACGTATGGGCATACCATAGCTCCAGGAGAATGGTGTACATAGACCCGAGCACAGGAGTGATGCAAGAACAACACAAATTTAAAAGTCGAAGGGGTCAAATGTGGGTCAAATGGTTCAATTACACCACCCTTAAGAGCATGGATGAGGATCTAGCGGAGGAGGCGGATTCTGACCACCCTAGGAGGCGGTGGCTATGGCCTTCGACAGGCGAGGTTTTCTGGCAAGGCATGTACGAGAAAGAAAAGAATCAACTTAGAAAGGATAAAGCAAAGAGAAAGCAGAAAAGTAAGGAGAAAATTCAAAGGATTAGGGACAGGACTCACCAAAAAGCATTAGGGAAATATGTGAAGCCTCCACCGGGTGAGGTGGAGGTGACAGTAGATAGTTCAAACTCAACAGTGACAGCAAAAAGGCTTTTTAGATAGCATTTGTTGGTCATTCTTACAAGTTAGGCTGATTTGATGATTCATTTTTCCTTTCTTTTCTTTTTTTGTGAAAATTTCCAAAAAATTTTCCTTATCATTTTTGTCGGAAGGATGCATTAGGGTTCTTGTTTGTTGTAATAGAGGCTTTGTATGTAACTGCATCCTTCTGAAGGTAATGCCAATGATGTATACTACGCTAGTATATTGTATCTATTCCTCTGAAGGGTCTTTAGCCAGTTTCAAGTATTAGATCCCAGTTAAGCACGACCACATCTTGAGTTGATGTTTTGTAACACTAAGCCACTCGAATACAACCAAAGCTTGAAAATTTACATGAACGCATGAACTAAACGGCCAATTGGCTCAATGATGTTCCCACTTTTCCTAGATGATGAACGAATAAGTTTCTGATTCTCTCTTGTCGATGACTGCCTCTTCAAAAATCCACTTGGAATGTAATCCTGCCTCTTCAAAAGTCTACACGAGATGTAATCGGATGACCTGGCTTGCTTGAAAAATGGATGTTTCAGCAGCGCTTTTGCAGAAGGCCGATGCAAAGGATTCTTGATCAAGCAGCACGCAATCATCTGCTTGAAAGACTTGGAAAACTTGATGTCAGTGTGGTGGTTGAGGCTTGGTGGTGGATTCTGGAGAGTCATCAGAAGAGCCTTAACAGGAGTAAAATTCGAGAGAGGGGCATGACCGTGCGCCAGCTCGAGTGCGGTGATACCAAAAGACCAGATATCGACTTTGTAATCATAACCGTTTGATGTTACATTTTTGATAACTTCAGGAGCCATCCAGAACGGTGTCCCAACAAATGCGCTCCTTGAATGCTGCCTATCGCCTGCGTCAAACAAGCAAGCAGAAACACCAAAATCTCCCAGCTTGACTCCACCCTGGGAATCAATGAGAATGTTCCCGGCTTTCACATCTCGGTGGATATGCCCCAGATGATCATGAAGATACTCGAGCGCCTTCAAAACTTCACGCAATACCGTGGCGATCACAACCTCCTCACCAAAACCATCCGGAAATGCCGAGTTCAGTAACTGGTAACAAGAGCCTCCGGCCATGTATGGCATTACGAGCCACAAACTATGGTCAGTGATAAAAGAGCAGTGGGATTTAAGCACATTAGGGTGATCGACCATGGACATTGTCTGGGCTTCACGAGAAATTGCACTGAGGTCACGTTTTTCAGTTTCGAGATCGAGGATTTTGATGGCAACAATCTCTATGAGTGGAATACAGAATGCTCGATGAACGGTAGCTGTCGCACCTTCGCCGATCCTCTCGCAAAGTGTGTAGAACTCTGCTCCTACAGGGTACCTGTGCTTCTTCTCCATGGACTTGCAATCGAAGCCTCTGTATTTTTGGTGCAAAATGGTGAGAAGATGGCGACTTTTAATAGAGATGTGGTGCAATCTTCTGAATTTTTTACGTAACATTTTACTGCATTATTTATAATACGTGAACTTAATTCCATTCAAACAGTTCGTGTCCTCCCAAATAAAGGATCCTAGTCAAGAAACTGACAAGTACGAAGCTGGATTTGGAGTCAACCGTGCACCGGTTTGCTCAAATAGTACAATACGAAGTTCAACTTGTATATTGGGTAGGTGATTAGTGGCCAATACAAAGTCAACATGTTGTATGGTACAAGTCGTAATATTCTATCGAGTGCCTAGACACTTTGGGAAAGAAGTGCAAGAGCGGATTACGCTCTTCAAATGGGAGAGTAAATAAAATAAAAAATAATTTTTTATCCCATTAATTTAGGATCTAAAAAAAGTAGGGTCAATCTCTTCCATTTTTTAAGGATAAAAAATGGTAAGATAAATATATTTCATAATTTTAGTAATTTTCATAAAAACTACTAAATAAATTATGTATAATTTCGAATCTGAAATATTCAAAAAATACATATATGTGCATTTATTCAAACACATATGTGCATTAATATAAACACGTATGTACAGTTAGACAAACACACACGCACATTAATATAACACGTATTTGCATTAATATAAGCACATATGTGCATTAATATAAATGCATATGTGCAGTTAGACAAACACATATGTACATTAATATAAACACGTATGTGCAATAAGATAAGCACATATGTGCATTTAGATAAACACATATGTGCATTAAAATAAACACATATGTGAATTTAGATAAATATATACGTGCATTAAGATCAATACATATGTGCATTTTGTAAAATACACATGTGTATTGAAATAAACACATAAACTAGTGAGAAATAGTAGAAAGGTATAAAACAACAAAAGGCCCAATCAAATTTACCCAGGTTAATTAGGGCTCGTCTCTCTCTTCCTTCACAATCACTCTGAGATCCGATCAAGATTGAGAAAAAGGGCTTCAAACCTAAAAGCAAGGAGTGAAATTCGGTTCTTACTGCTTGCTCTGAGGCCTGTACAACTGTTATTGAGAGAAGGAAGGAAGCAAACAAAACAGGGGGTTAGGGTTTTAATTTTCGTCATATGCGTGATGGATTTGATTGACATGACTTTAGAGAGAGATAGACGAAAGATAGAGAATGTCCTAGGGTTTGAATTATGGTGATGGAAGGGAATGAGAGATTGGTGGAAGGGGGCGAAAGCGGAGAGAGAGACCTGAAGGACGAGTCGATGTCAAGGGAGGGAGAGAGCGAGATAGAGAGAGAGGGGAGAGAGAATGTGAGTCTGGGAGATAAAAAGGGAAAGATTTGGGTAATATTCAATTACCTTATTTATATTTTGGTTCCCTATTTGTATATTTGGAGAGTGTAATTCACTCAGCAAATGGGCATACCTAGGTGAGAGCGCCTAGACGCTCATCAAATTTTGCCTCATAATATGGTGTAAGATTTACATAATACCAAGATTGCACACGAATTAGTCCGCAAAGAAAATAGAAGACCTTTATAGTTCACCCCTAGACCTAGTTGGCATTATATCTAAACCAAAACAATTAAACCCCCGTGGATTTTTGAGACACCTTTCACAACTATTGATGTCTTTAAGGAAAAAAATTATCAAGTGTGGACAATTTAAATGGAGACTTAATTAGATGCGAGTTATCAATTTGGGAAGCTGTGGAGGAGGACTAAGTGGTTGCTCCGTTGCCAAATAATCTAACTATTGCTCAAATCAAGTATCACAAAGAAAAGTGATAGAGAAAATCAAGGTCAAATGCATGTTTATTTGCTACTGTATAACCAACATTCTTTTACTAGAATTATGACTCTGAAGTCGGGGAAGGAGATTTGTGATTTCCTCGAACAAAAGTACAAAGGAGATGAGAAAGTTAAAGGATGTGCGTGCTGAATCTAATCAGAAAATGTGACATATAGAAGATAAAAAGTAAAATATTAAAGATTATCAATAGGGTAAGATTGCTTGAAACTGAATTTTCTGATTCTAGAATTGTTCACAAAATTTTGGTAACTATTCAAGACAGATTAAAGAACAATTTCATTTTTAGAAAATTTTAAAAAAAATTCAACCCAAGGATCAAACTGTCACAAGAATATAAAAACTCAAAAACTTGTTTAATCTTAAAATAGGTGGCAAATCATAGCAGCAGCATTCAGCTTCACCAACCTTCAAGTGAGGAGAATGCCTTGTATTTATAAAGCATCAGGTGCGAAAGGAGGCCTTTAGTACACTGTTCTTGGGGATGTGTGTCTTTTGTTGAGTGGTGTCGTCAGAGATTCGTAATAGAATTTGTCATTTTGTGCTGTCAATTTGAATGGAAAATCCTGCGCCTTAAATTTGATTTGTACTAGGTTGTACGCAGTCTGACAAGTGTCTTTTTGTCCGTTGAATCTTCTAGAAGATGATTTCAATTTGTTTCTTGAAAATCAAGACCGATAATCAAACATTCAAACTGATCGTCGCGACGGATACCTTTAGGACAACATCCTTTAACACGGAAGCCTTTGTGATATACAACGGTAACCTTGATTTTCAAGGCTTCCGCGGAACACTTGAGATGTACATTTATTGTTTTACCCCTATAAAGGAAACGAGGGTATGCTTTACTGTTAATCAGCCGTAGTCACAAATTGTTTGCAAGTAATTTATTGAGAAATGTTTATTCATAAAGAAAATAGTTTATGCGCGATGAATAAACATTAAACTAAAAATAATTTTTGACAATTAATCAAATCTAGAAGAATAAATCCTACCGGTGATGAACCAAACAGTTGTGACTTGTGAGCGAATAACTACGTAATAAATAGTAATCTGAGGCTCATTTATCACTTAAAAATAAGTTTGACCCCTCAACTGTAAGTACTAAGTCGTGGACGATTGTTTCTCACGAAAAACGAAATGTGAAGTCTTCCTAACACAAGGAAGCCTCACTGACGAATTTAAAGAGATGAACATTGTTTCTACAAAGAGAGGAGAAGAAGAGCCTCATTTTTCTCTCTCTTTCTAATGACCGAAATATGCTCTATATAATAAGTAGAGATCAATGATGAATCTGTAACAATTCAATGCAAATGATGGCTGTAATTTTCAGAATCAATTCAAAAACGGTTTGGTATTTTGTCACGTTCGATTGATCACACTCTCAATTTTGGTTCGACACTCGACAAGAGTTAAGTTATTTTGTCCTTCGGGTGAACCTTCGATTGCACCCACCCACCTACCTCTCCCCCCCCCCCCCAACGGGCACCCGAAGAAGTAAAAAGTTATAATTAAACTGCTATCACTTATATAGTGAGTTCCACTTTATCCCCACCAATTTGTGACAACTTCCCTTTAGCTTTTACAATACACTCTTTTACTTTTCCAATCAAAATTCTGATTCAACCATCAATATATAAGAAGATTTTCCATTCTCACCAATGTGAGAATTTCTCCCCATTATTTTCAACAACTTTGTAGAGCTCCTCTCCCACAGAATTGCACTGCTGATCACAATGGAGTAGAACAGATGGACATGAAGTGAATTGGCTCCACTGCTGAATTGCATTTGGGTTCGTGGTCTGGCTTTTGGCAGTCATCGCCTCCATTATTGTACAGTAAATCATGGAGAAGCGGCTATTATGTATTTTCTAGATAGGATACGGTTCATCATTTATGGTAGAATTACGGTATGTCTTAAACAGAAACTACACCTGTAATACCTATGTTCATATATAAGTAGGTAAGTCCTAGAAAATCGATAGCACCAACCGAGCCCTTGTTAAATAACATTCACCCACCTATAAAATCAGGAAAATATTTGGTGATCTTGAACCATGTAATATGATGGTCTAGAACCAATGAGAGATCACTAATTAGATGAGATGGCCCCTTACTAAGATAGAAAGGAGTCCAGCCTCTTCCTTCGAGGCAAAAACTATACGTCATAATGTGATACCTTCCCAGTTCCTCCTATACATTAAGCTCAAAGAAACAAGTTCGTGCATGTGCATGTGCATGTGCATGGGCGTGTGTGTGTCCAAGCACTGGGAAAGGGAGACCAGCTACTCCCGAAGCCTAACATCTCGGCCTACAATCACAAATCCAACATCACACTCAAAATCACAGAATATCTTCTCCCAGGAGATACATAACATTTGTTGGCCCAACTTTCTTTGAGAAGAAACAAATTAACCAAGCCAAACATCAACTCACCAGGCAAAAATGTTCTAATGGAACATAGCATTGAGCACTGGAAGACTGATTACATAAACCTCAAAAGAGGGCAAAGATGACCGTTACAACAAGAACTCACCCAGCTACAAAAGAAAGCCATGTGCTCTGAAAGAAGTTGAATATAACTACTAAAACAAAACTTCGTTTTCTCTGCTCAAAAAAGTCATGACACGGCAATGTACCATTAAGAGCTTCAATATAACTACGATACGGATTTGTGAACTTCACTGCCAGTGGCACGCGGCATAATTTTCTTCTGTATGAAGAGCTATCAACGCTTCCTTTTCCTCTCAAATTCTTGGAGCTAAAACAAGCATACCAATACATTTCAGTTAAATTACATCAAAATAATAAACAAAAACCCAGAGCAAATTTGAGAAGGCTAATTGAGCTATATCTTGGAGTTTCGGCCTACCTCCACCAATCGTTGCTTCCGGTAATCGCTCAATTGAATATCTGTGTTGCGTAATGTACATGATCGGTACACCAGGTATCTAAATTTCAACCATCAAATTAGCAACCACCTAAATAACAAAGTACAACCGACATCCAAGACTGTAATAAAGCATCATACCTTGCGAATCCTCCGCTTTAGATCCCTATCACATGTTGCTACCATATAGCACTTGTGCTGTTTCAACCAAATATATAACAGGAATCATTATTGGGTACTCAAATGCCTAACAAAAATACTACTCCGTCCTTCCGAGAATAGTTGTCCAATTATACGATTCAACTTTTAACATACTTCTTTCATTTCATCAAAACGCACTCAAATCATAGCTTAATTTAAAGGGTTTTTATCATTTTAGGCCCTAAAGTTTTCGTGGAGGATTAAAATGGACGCCGATGTTCCAAAATAATCAATTTAGGCCCTGCTGTTTGAAAAACGTTTCAATCCTGGGAATTTTTTACGGTTTCGTTAACAAATGGACGGAGGGAGACAACGTGATTTCCACGTGACTTTTGGCTGGACAATTATGTCATTTACCTTCAAGGAAAAACTTTTGGGCCTAAAATGATAAAAATCCTTATTTTTATAAAAAAAATTAATATTA
>JAOTQG010102340.1:0-13436 GCA_025631175.1 Iris virginica
AGTTTTCGGAAATTTGGAATTTCCGAAATTCCGAAAAAAATACATGGTTTCGGAATTGGAATGTATTATACATTTCCGAATTTTTTTGGATGGAAATTGGAATACACTTTTCCATTCCGAAAATTTTTGGAATTTTTCCGAAACCCCTATTTCCGATCCGATCCATCCGATTTCCGGCCCTAATTTGATGTCATACATAATAGGAATTTGGACTTAATAGGAATAGTTCAAAAATTAAATTCAAATTAAAATTGTTAATTGGGTGATAGACTGATAAGAGGCCTTCAAATTGACCATTCACTTGATTGATCCTTCACTTTCTAAATTCAGTATTTCTTAGAAGAAATGTAGATTTCAAAAAAATTTAGTCAAACGAATCAGAGATTGTTTTCCCTCATTCTCACATTCGATCAAACCACTCAAGAGAAATGGATTGCGAACAAAGGTTGATGATGATGGTGAAGAAAACTGTATATAGAACTTGTCGTTGAACCCAATTGACAGCCTCGCCCGGAGTTCAGTCGGTGCCAATCTTCATCTCTCTCTCTCCCTCTCTTCATAGTCAGGTATGCTTTCCTTGCCCAAAATCGCACACATTTCTAAGCTTTCTAAGTACTAGTACTATTATGGAAATTGGAAAGCATGCAACTATGGCACAAACTTGTCTTTAAAATAGTTGTTACAATGTCACTTCCAAAAGACCCGTTCCCCCTAACTGTGCTGGAATTGACCCAAAAAAATTCCTACTCATTCGATAAAGTCAACTTCCTTTGTTCACTGACTCACTTCTATAAGTCTTTGTTTGAGCTTTTGTTCACAAGTCACAACCCACTTTTACCACCAATATGTCTGCCATTGCGAGTGGCATTGGCAATGATTCCTTGTGGGAACAGCAATTATGCCGTCGATTCACCCTTCCAGAGATAGTTTTAGTGACGCGAAACTTCGATGAAAGATTGGTCATTGGTCAGGGCGGGTTTGGTAAGGTGTACAAGGGTCAACTCGGCTGTACTGGGATGTCGAGTAGTACCAATTTTGCTGCTGTAAAGCGGTTGGATTCTGGTTCCAAACAAGGAGCAGCTGAGTTTTGGGCTGAAATCGAGATGCTTTCTAAGTTGCGCCACTGTCATCTTGTGTCCTTGATTGGTTATTGCAATGATGGCGATCAAATGATCCTTGTGTACGAGTTCATGCCTCATGGGACTCTTGGCGATCATCTGCACACTTTTGGTGCTACTCTATCTTGGGTGCAACGTCTCAAGATATGCATAGGTGCTGCGCGAGGACTGGACTATTTGCATACTGGTACGGGTACCCAGCACGGTGTCATACACCGCGACTTGAAGAGCTCTAACATCTTGTTGGATGAACACTGGGAAGCCAAGATTTCAGACTTTGGCTTGTCCAAAATGGGCCCGGCTAACCAGCCTAGCACTTATGTCAATACTGTCGTTAAAGGCACATTTGGGTATGTGGATCCAGAGTATTTCTTGACTGGCAGATTAACGAGGAAATCTGATGTGTTTGCCTTTGGAGTTGTATTGTTTGAAGTTTTATGTGGAAGGTGTGCAGTAGATACAAGTCTTGACGACGAGCAATGGGGTTTAGCGCGATGGGCTCAAGAATGTATTGAAGCTGGCCGGTTAGATCAGATTATTGATTCTCGTATTACAGGGCAAATATCTCCCAAATGTTTGAAGGAGTTTGCACATATTGCTAACCGCTGCTTGCATGGGCGTCCAAAGCTACGCCCTACAATGGCAGAGGTTATTGTTAGTCTTGAGGTAGCGATGATGCTACAAGAGAGCACTGATAATTCCGTTCCCCACGCTGGCTTATCAGCATTTACTAGGAAGGTGCAAAAGTGTTTCTTCACTTCTCGTGTGGCTAACTCTGGTAAAATCGAACCTTATTTGAAATTTATCTCATATTCTGTGTGTGTGTGTGTAATGCGTATGTATGTATGTATAGGTATGATTTATCAGAAATGCAATCACGCATATCTATCTTTTGATGCTAGGATGGAGTTGCATGTTTACATGGTCGTGTCTTGCCAAAAGCTGAATGATGCGCATGACATGTGACGGTGGCATTTATAGGAAAGGTAGATCTTGGGTAGATTCTCACTGTCTAAATATGAGTTTAGCTGACAGTGTCAACCTGATCGAGGACTCCCATGGCTTGGCCATGTATCCCTTGAAGAGTAACCATGTGATGTATCTCTCTATTTTATTTAATAGGAAGTCCATTTGCGTCTTGAACCGACAAGTTTGGGGAACTCTCAATCCCGACCACTAGGCTAACAACATATATACCATCATGACTTGTTGCTAGTTATTGTACTTAATTCAGGTGACATTGACTTCCTTCTTCCTGAAAGTATCAACGGTTCCATTCTAGATAATAATAGTAAATACGATACTATAGCAAAAAAGAAAAGAAAAAAAGAAAAAAAAAAACGATACTATAGCGAAAGATTAAACCTTACTAGATTTCCCAACTAAGGCAGCCTTCCCTGGCTAGTTGATTGACTGATTCCTCCTCATTCACCCACTTTATAACTTGTTGATACTATGTGATGGACAAAGCCTTGCAATCCTCCTAAATTCAGGCAGTGAACTTCCGGAACAAGTCATTATTTGGCTTAGGGATTTGACCATTCATATGCTACAATAAGAAGTCTTCTTATTTGGTGTCGTTCCGAGTATCTAAATAAACTAATTGCGAAATGATTTTACTTCCTCATCAATAGTATATATCAGTTGCTCTCCTAGACTTTGTGGAAAAAGGCGTCCATAGAGCAGTGAGAGCTTACTCTTGCGAGGGATTAGCCATTCTTGTAGGCCAAGATCATATTATCTCACTATTCCCAATAATAATAAACTCCATGAATGTGCAAGGTCCCATTACAACTTACTTAGCCAAAAATGAGTTCTCTCTCTCTCTCTCTCTCTCTCTCTCTCTCTTTCAACTAAAAAATAAAAATGCAGGCATGCTTGCATGCAAGTGTTGTTTCTTGCATGCACAGAGTTACTAGCTCATGATCTAATAGTCATGCGATTTAGTGACAGATAAAAAGGCATTTTGCTATCACTTTGGGAAATAGGGAAGTATGGACTAGTATTTGGAGCAAGTGGGATGTGTAGGTTGAGAGTTTATGTTGTTTTGGGTGGTCATCTTTTTTTTTTCACTGCCTTATACTTGGCATCTTTGGTGCTATTTGTTTGAGGTGTGGGGTGAGACTTGGATTGCTCCTTGTATGCTTCAGGATTTGTGCATGATGAGACACTTGGGTTTTGGGAGTTAGGAGGATGCTCGTATCTTGTCGCGATGTGTTAATTCAGCATAATCTGGACTACCTGGGGTGAGCGGAATGCTCGCATTTTAGCGGTCATGTGACACCAACCCCTCTCTTGTGCGAAAGGATTTCTTTTCGGGCATCATTTTGGGCACGAAGCTTGGGGGCCTTCCTAGGATTTCCTTGTGCAAATAGCACAGTTATTGCTTCGCCTCTTCTTGTTTTTTGCTCTTTTTTCGAGTTTTGATAGTCTTTGCATTAGATTTTTTTGAGCAGATCTCTGGTTCGCCTTTTTCTCCCTACATACCTTTTTTTACTTCTTTCTAATATAAATTCTTCTTTTTATCGGAAAAAAAAAATTTGGCGTCCGGTAAAACTAGAAAAGATTAAATTTGTAATGAACAAAGATGGGAGACAGGGAAAGTTGCTCGTATAGTACAGGAAATGTGAGAGAATCGCTTAAGAGGATTCAGACACGTACAACATAGACCTCGTAGTGCACCTGCTTTGAAGTGCGATGACCAACTGTTCAAGCTAGGGGTTCAAGACCAAAGCTAGCAAAGTCTCTCTCTAATATCCCTCCACCTTTCGCCCTTAACCCATGGTAAGCTCAATCAAACTATCACTGTCAAAGGAGACTTCAAAATGTAGTGCTGGGTCTCCACGTTTCTGCTTTTTGAATGCAAGATAGTTGTATTGGCATCTGCAGAGCTGTTTATTTGCAATTCACAGTAATTATTGGGTTAGCTCTAATTCGATTTTTTACTGCAGAAATGGAAGGGTTTTGGTAAGGCAAAGAGAGGAAAATAGTTCTGGCTTGTGCTATCTTCACTCTCTGTTGTGGAATCTGGATTGAGAGTTGTTCAAGGATCTTATACTGAAAAGCTAGCTGCTGACCAGCTTTGGTAGTGCGTTATCTTTATAGCCTCTCTTTGGGCTAAGCCTTGGGGTATTTCACGGTGTACCTATGACTGACCTGATAAGTGATTGGAAGTAGTTCTAGGCTGTTGGTTAGGGTCTTGTTTTTCTTTTTCGTCTTATCTTTTGGCTTTAATTATGTTGTTGGATGGCTTGGCCACACATTTTTATTTTCTTTTTCTTGGTAATATTCTTTTTCAATCAAAAGAAACTCTTGCTGCCCCAGGATACATGAAACTCATCCCAATGGAAGAACCCATTTGGCAAGTGTGAGACCATTTTAGGAATGAATTCCACAGACCAGCCCGACTTACGGTCGCTGCAAATTTCCCGCATTGTATTACAAAGTTTCTCTTTTGCATTTTATGTCAAAGAGAAAGGGAATTAAGCTTCAAAGTGTCACCATGACCAATTATTTACCACTCCCCTCGACCTTAAATGAGCGTCATGTTTTGACTTTCTTGGTCAAATTAATTAAACTTTAATCATTTTTTTATGCGAATTGACTTGTTCCCAAGTTATAAAAATGTTACTGATAATTTACTTGATAATCTTACAAAGACTGAAAGTATAGAATCTAAAACACGAGTATATGCTAAATAATTATTTCTATATAAAATGCATTGACTTTTTAAAAACCAAACACGAGACTCATTTAGGGACTGAGAAAGAAGCAGATATTTTTTGAAGTTGACATTCTAATGGTTTGCCCCTCTTGGCTATTTCTTTTCCTACTCCAGAGAACAACCCATATCCCCCTCTCCAATCCCCACTCAAAGAAACACCAAACCTACTCACAATAGTTAAGCAAGTTGTAAAAGTGGAAAACTGTATGAACTTTTCATGGCATTCTTCATTAGTTGCATCACATGTTTATCGATGTATTTCAATACTTCCTTATTAGGTAGTATGGTATGTTGTTGGTACAGAGGTACTGCACTGTAAATTCATGCTTTATACCCCCCCCCCCCCCCAATGCAGATGATGCAAGATCATGGAGAAGAAGCAAAATTCATAATAGTACATTGACGAACAAGGACGAAGAGGTTCATAATGGTATAGATCAGAAGGAACAAAAGGATGGGAGTGTGGAGAGACAAGGTGAGAGGAGGCAGTCAACTACAAATCCTAGGCTAAGTAATCCTCCTAAGAGTATCCATAGTGAGCACACCGCAGCTGGATGGCCACCTTGGCTCGTTGCGGTTGCCGGAGAAGCGATAAATGGATGGACACCTCTTTGGGATGATACATTTGAGATACTTGACAAGGTATGTAATTGATCGTGAAATTCTTTTTGTCTTTATGGTTCTGTAGCTTCTAACTTGTGAATTTTTGTGGATTACTTTTATTAGATTGGGCAAGGTTCACATAGTCTTGTGTACAAGGGTAGGGATACTCTGACAGGAAAACTCGTTGCGTTGAAGAAGGTACGATTCAACAAATTGAAGCCAGATAGTGTAAAATTTATGGCTCGAGAGATCTTGATATTACGCCATTTAGATCACCCCAATGTTATAAAATTGGAAGGTTTAGTGATATCAAGGAGCTCTAGTAGTTTATTCCTAGTCTTTGATTTTATGGAGCATGATTTGGATGGATTTGCTGCAAACCCAACAACCAAGTTAACTGAGTCTCAGGTTAGATTTTATAAATTCCTGAATCCCTTTTTTTATTAATATAGTTTTCAGTGAGTCTTTTATTCTTTTGTTATATGCCTTGAATGTTGTAGGTTAAGTGTTACATGCATCAACTACTCTCTGGGCTTGAACATTGTCACCAGCGCCACATTTTACACCGTGATATTAAGGGGTCTAACCTTCTTATTGACAATGAAGGGGTACTTAAAATTGCTGGGTTTGGGTTGGCTTCGTTTTTTGATCCCAATCACAAGCAGCCAATGACTTGTCGGGTGGTTACTCTATGGTATCGGTCCCCAGAGCTTCTTCTTGGGGCCACTGACTATGGTGTGGGTGTCGATCTGTGGAGTGTAGGCTGCATTTTAGCTCAGTTATTGGCTGGGAAGCCTGTGATGCGAGGTCTCATGCAGGTACTTTTAAGCTCATTGACTTTGTTCCACTTCATAGCTAGAACACTACATGTATGATGAAGCTTTTTGCATAATTTGATATCTCAACGTGCTTTGATTTTATTCATGATTAATAGTTGTATCTGTTGAAAGTTATATTTTCTGTAACTTTGATTCATAGATGACTATACTACCTTACTATGATGATACATAACAATTGGGTTTATACCATGACACCCAGTTTAGGAGTCTTAACACGTGCACGCGTCCTTTGGTGGGCCCAAATGCCCCTTTTTATGATTGGATGACACCAGACTAGACCGTTCTACGATTCTCTGTAATTTGGTTCTCTCCAAACAAATACCTCATGCTTCCCATGTGCACTTCTTTCTCCCTCTTATGATTTCCAGCAACCATTTCTACATCTCCCGTGATTTTATTCCCGCAAAGAACATTTCTCATCTTTCTCAACATAACGGCTGTGACAGATGGGTCATGGGATTAACACTGGCAGCCCACAAGAAGCCCAGGAAACGGTTTACGTGTTGGGAGAATAATGGGGTGGTACAGTGGTAGCCTGTGAAATTGGAAATTTCAGGTACATCTCCCATCAGGATTTGTTGAAGTTTATATTGAAAGGGAATTCTGTGTGGAAAATGATGTTAGGGCCTTAGGGGATGAACAATTATTACTCTCGGTGCAACTTGTGAGGCAAACAGTTAAATGCACACTTCATTAGTTTGGGGGATTTAGGTTTCCTTCAATGTGACTTATGGGCATGCACACAACACACACACACACTTGGGGGACAAGGGGCAGACAATGTGACTTATGGGCATGCACGTAAGTTGTCGATGGTGCCATTATAGACAGCGTATTTTAGGCAAATATAACTCTTGGGGCGTGAAGCTGCTTTTGTGAGAGAGGGTGCTGTGTTAGTTCAACAAAGAGAGAGTTTTCTGTTTGTAACTGTTTTTTACCCACCACTTTATCAGGTATGCTTTATGTTAGCAGGTTGATCAGCTACACAAGATCTTCAAGTTATGTGGTTATCCTTCTGAAGAATATTTTGAGAAGTTAAAGCTGCCGAATGCAATAATTTTTAAGCCAAAACAGCCATATAGACGATGCATAGCAGAAAAATTCTGCTACTTTCCACCTTCATCATTGCCATTGATCGAGTCTCTTCTCGCACTTGATCCAGCTGAAAGGCAAACTGCAGCTGCTGCTTTGAGAAGTGAGGTGAGCTCCTTTTTACATTCTAATACTATCCATCGGCTGTGTACTCAGTCTTTGCAATGCAAGTTCGAGAATTGATGTATATGTGTTAACTTTTGCTATTTGTCAGTATCTGACACATGATTTTCTTGCCTCTTATTTACTGTTTATTCATTTATTTATTTATAGTTTTGGAATGAGAATAAATAGATAGAAAGATACAAAGGGAGGGGGGGGGGGGGCGCAAGCAAGCTAAGACCAACAAACTGGAATAGCCAGCAGCCTTACCCTAAAAATTTACATCAAGGTGGCCCAAAAGTTGCAAGACCTAGCTCATCCTATTTAAGCAAATTACAAGCATCAGTGATGAAATTAGATTCCCATGTAAAGTCTTGATCATGCCCTAGCTTGAACTATAAGCCTGCTATACATTGCCTCACCATAAGAATAATACTCCAAGGATTCTAGCTGATCCCAAAATACACAACCTAAAAATGAGAAACATATTCCACCTCTGTAAGGGGGGTTTGATATTGAACAATTGAAGGCCTGTTTGCCAGGCTGCAGCTTCTGTAATCCTATTAGATCCTTCTCCTTTAGGTAAGGCAACGGCCAATCTAGCATGTCCTAGCTGACTCCTGACAACCCCACCAATTGCAGAAAAGGCATCTCATGATGATCCATCAATATCGAGTCTGTACCCCTGATCAGAAGGGGTACCATTTAATTCACTTCCCAATTTTAATAGAATGATTGAGAACTCAGAGATGGCAAGATAGAATCACGGATTGAGCATGAAAAGATGCAGCTTTACAAGGCTGGAAACATGGCATGATCTCCATGAGGTGCCTTCATATTTTTAACCTGACCAAATCAGGATTAAAGGAGGAAGATTCATGAAGAATTGAACATCTATAAATCTATACTTCCCAACAAATGAATGAAGCTACCAAAGATCTCAATAAATCAACCTGGCCACCATAAGATCCCATGTAACAAAATTGCAGCTGAGAAGTGATAGAGTTGCCAATATGGATAATAAGCCTTTGACCAAAATAATGCCATAAGAACGGAGCCAATTCACTATGGAGTAACAGGTGCTTAAGAGATTCCCGTTGGGCTGTCTGCAACAGGTGCATTTTGATGCTAATTGCCCCATCGATGGATTGAATCTGAGAATCAGTAGTTACAGCATTATGATAAATCTTCCAGATGAAGGCTCCTACCTTAGTAGGAATATATTTATTCCGGAGCTGCTTGTAAAACTGAATGAATTACCTCTTGATCTCAACAAATGCCAAGCGGGAGGAGTGGAGAATTGACCAGAGTTGGAAGGTTCCCAAACTAACATATCATCACACTTGGATCCAAAGAATGAAAATGTGATACAAGGAATTCATAGTGCAAATGTCAAGCAAGAGTCGACAAGGAAAAATTGGATATTTACTTTCACCTTATATATTTTGAAGGTTTGAACTGACCATTCAACAACTTAGTGCAAATGCAAAAATATAAAGAGGTTTTCATCAGTAGAATGTAAATATAATTTTTTTCTGCTTATAAGCAGAATGGTAAGTGATAGTCAATAAGTGTTAGGTATAATAAAAGTTATAAATCTCGTAGTCATATATTTTGGTTTTGACTTTAAGTGTCAACAGTTGTAGGTAAAGCACATCCCTTGAATATGCTTTCTTTTGCATGTACGAATCCGGAAACCTTTTGACTTGTGAACTGTGAGAGTATTTTGGTTGACCTTCATAAAAAAGTTCCCCAACAAAATAAAAAATGCTCCTTTTTGGGGTGGTTATTGCGTCAATCCATTAATTCAAATAATATATGGCGAGTCTTGCAGTTTGAAGTCATGGAGAAGTCAGTGGGAAAATATCCCTTAATGGAAAGAAATTAGCTTAAAATTGCTGCATTGCGTTAGCTGAGCTGTAGTTTACTTTGTTTTACTAAGAAATATTATTATAGGACTGTAGACAAATGAGTCCTGATCAAGCTTAAGGAGCCCAAGCTTAACTCTCCAGCTAAATAACCAATGACCACTTGGTCTAGTAGTATCCCCTTTTCATTCCTAACGGGAAGTTAGGGGTTCAAAACTCGTCAGAGACAATATTGAGGAGAAGCTTTATCTTGTTGAAGATCTCTCCTGGCTTTAAGCCCTCGTCGTTTCACGACATGCTGTAAAATACATTAGCCTATATGTCACTTTTTGAAATGTAAAACTTAAATGATGAAAGGAATTGGTATCTGTTTTCTTACAGGCAGCCTGGGGACAAAGGAAAAACAGATCTGTAGTTCCGTAATTGGGGAATCTTGAGGACTGAATGCTCATACAGTCATAATGTATCATAAGTGAAGTTCAACAAATTCCCAAAAATTATTCCTGATTCCAAGACTCAAAATTTTGCAACAACAGTCTATAGCAATTAAGAAACATACCAGTACCTTAATCCAAGTATGAAAGGGTAGTTAGTGATCTGTATGAGCTGTGCTTGATTGGCTCATGTTTGAAAGTGCTTGCTACAATTGTTATGTACTTTTGTTCTGTTGACTTATGTGTTCATGCATTTTTTTTTTCGTATGCAGTTTTTTACGACTAAACCATTTGCTTGTGACCGTTCAAGCCTTCTAAAGCACCCTCTCTTCAAGAAAGGGGATGCATTACAGGATGAAGAAGCTAGGTATGCTAGTTTTCATGACCGGGACTGACAATTTTGATAGTTATCTGAGTCTAGCAAAAAGAATGTTATTTCATAACACTATGAAGTAAATATATTTTATGTTGATTTTCAACGATGACTACCAGAACAGTATACTCAACTACTCGAGTCTTTAGAAGGGGTAATAAGATAATATGGTACCAATATTTTGGTCTCTTTATTCTAATGTGTTACCCTTTTGCTTGCTCCCCATCCCACACTATGTTACTGACTTACTGCGCTTATGCTCTCTGTCCCTTCTGTTTGTGCTCAAGGTAAGGAATTGATTGTACAAATGGAATAACTAATCAATGTGAAAGATTATGTAAAATTATTGAATTTTCCAAGAATTTGGGTGTTGTATTCTCAACCTTCATCAGTTAATTCTGATCCTTGGGAAATATGATACTCCTCGATTCTTTTAGATAATATGTTTGTGTCTGAATCCTTATGTAATTTTTTAACTGCATTAAGAGTAAACTAAGATTAGCCTCATCATTGTATAGATCAAAAATTCCGGATAAACTCAATGCTAGTTGTGTAAAGAAGAATCAAAGAATGGAGCGAGCATCAAGGGTTAATCCTACTCCTCAGGTCACCATGAAACTGCAAACAAATGCAAGTCAAGTGAGTTTACCTTGAGCTTAGTCATTTAACATGTTTTTCTCCCTTTTCTATTTTAAAGAAAATTAATATTTAATCCTTTTGTCCAGAAACCTTGTACCACAACGTTCTTGGCATCATGCTGGGTAAAAGTAGAAGGCAATACTCTGGAGCGTAGCGTAGAGATTGATGAATCATGAAGCAACTCCAATGCAAGGAGGTAAAACGGAGAGGTATGCTTCATTTACCTCCTCAAAAAGTTGTATTTACCTTTCCAAAAAGTGATCAATTCCAAGGGTAAATGAAAGAAAATGTAAAAATGGAAAGTTAATCCCTCCATACTTTTACCTTCTACCTTTGAAAGAGCTAATTTTACCTCTCCAAAATTGAAGAATGTATTATACCTTCTTGGATAGCTCTTCCATTGGGGAGTGAATTTTGTGAAAGAAAAGGTAAAAATTGGAAGTTATATGTCTAGTCATCAGTTCTTAAATTTATCCTTCTCTGTTTATAACAAGGCATTCAGATCTACATCTCTAGTAGAACATAATTAAATTCACATTTTTTAAACTCTAAGGAAGACATTATAAGATATTAAGTTCCAACTCTTTAGTCTTATTGCTGCTTTTCTTATATGTATATCTGATGATTCTAGCAAATGAGAACTAACTTGTAGCAGCATTTGAACATCTTTATATTATTGAATTCAATCCAAAGCAGAACAACCCTAAACCAGCTGATCAATCAGACCAGCTGATCAATAAGACCTTTGACACAAGGGATGGTAAAAGGGGAAAGGAGCCAAACAAGAATGAACCAACTACTACCCAGACCTACCTACTCTAGAGAGAGATGGGACATTTCTCTACAGCAGCAGCAGCAGCAGCAGTAGTAGTAGTAGAAAATTGTAAACGGAGATTCACGGAACAACAAATTAAAAATGACTCGACAAAGCAATAATACGGGAGGCGGCGGCAGCGGCGGTCATCAGCAAGCAAGATTGAAACAAGAGTTACTCATAAATTCTCGGAAGGTTTAGCGCTCTTGATCTGATTGCTGACGTAGTCTCCGATGGTAACTGCAATGATCTCAAATGCTTTAGTGGAGATGATGTTAGAAGCATTAGCAGCGTGCTCTTCATCGACCTCGTACAACATTGTTGATTTTATTATGGTGGTTGCTTCATCTCTTTCGACAATCTCTAGACGTATTTTAAACGGATCAAACCCGAGATCCTTAAATCCTCCTTCAATCACTTGCGTTTCCTTCAGCCGCTTCTCGTCATCAATTATCGTAAACACTTCTTTTACGTAGCTTGGACCACCCAGCGCCGCAACTGTTATTATTAGCACAATTATATATAGCATTAAATTAGATTAGATCATCTATATATATATATATGTGTGTGTGTGTGTGTGTGTGTGTGTGATATTTGTTACCTTGAGGAGGAAACGTTAGCTTTACGACGGTACCGACCGATCCGTCCCCTTGGATGACTTCAAACTTGCCTAGAACATCGGAGAGTAACTCGTCCACAAGCTCTCCGAGCCGAAGGCTTCTGTAGATATCCCATATCGCCGCCGCTGGTGCCTTCACCTCCGTCTCCGCTGAAACTTCTCCCTTGGTTTTCATCTCCACCTCAAATAATTTTCAATACTTTTCCTTCACTACTCAACTTTTGATTTTTTTTTTTCTCCCTGCGTTTGTCCACAAAACTAGGTTATTAAAAATGTGAAAATTCCATTTCCGTGTTTGGTGAAGATGCCGTTATAATAAGACAAAACGGTCCTGTCTATTTTTAAAATAAATTCGATCCCATTTCTAGCTACTACAACAGTACGAGCAATCAAATATTCCTCTCAGACCAATCTGTCATTTACTGTTATAAAGGTAGAAAATTCTGAGTATGCAATGAACAAACAAAGCAGATGCAAAACAAAAAGAATTCTGAGGCTCGTGAAGATGATCTCCTTAAAACAATATTGCCCCTCTCCAAGTGTACTGAGAGTCTACGATGACAACTGCTTCCCAGGATACAACGGAAGCGTGAAGTCCTTTGTGCATTCAAAGGCTTTACCACGAACTAGAACAAGTAGCAAATGAACGATTGTTATGGAGGAGAAAGAATCAGAGAATTTTCGTTCCCTTGTAAGGCTGAGTCTCTCCCCATTTTATAGCACAAGCTCTAATGCTTAATGAATGAGATTGATTACAGACCATAAACACCAATTAATTTAAAGTAATTAATCGAAAAACGTTTAAGAATTAATCACACAATTAATTCACACGTTTAGCATTAATTTACAATGCAAACTGGCTCTGGGCGCTGTCACCTTGAAACCAACGTGGCAGCGCCCATGGTCTATGTACTTGGGTCTTCAAAATTAGCTCTGAGCGCTGTCACCTTGCATCCAGCGTGGCAACGCTCACGGTCAGATTTTTTTCTCTTGTAGGAAAAGAAATTTGAACAAAACGGAAGTTGATAAAGCCTCCAATTTTGGTCCGACATTCGTGTCCGCAGGTGCGGGCACCCGAGCGCACATGAGTCAAGTCATTTTTCCTTGGAACGAACCTCCATTCGCACCCCCCTGTGCGCGCACGCGAGCGGGTGAGATGGAGTATAATGTAGTCTAAGCAATTTGAACTTCACTACATGTGCCTTAGCATA